>LR562689.1:0-21059 GCA_900536345.3 Caenorhabditis sp. 39 LS-2015
AGGAAATTCCAAAGGCCATGGAACTTCCTTGATCGCACGGCAAGAATCGCTGAGTCAGAGAATCCGATGAAGTAAAGATAGTTCATCTGAATCTTCTCGGGACAATCTGCAGTCACTATCACCGGAATGGGAGGTCATCCCCAGCCAAAAGGTTAAAAGCATATGTTGTTGAAACCCTGCCGTGCTCCACTGACCTGAATCAAGACTTGAGACATAACTCAAACCTTTTTCAAAGATTTTTTCTATCTATCAGTGCTTCTGAAAGCGGACAGCACCCAATTCGATATCACAGTAATACGTTATCAATTGCTCTGGAAGCACCCTATCTCCATCAGACTGACTGACTAGTTCACCAAGTCAGATGGAGCCACGTAAAACCACACAAGCGAATTCCGAGAGAATTAACAATCTGATAGTCACTCCACGACTCCCGATGCCGTCAAGGCACACGGTCAAGTGTCGAGGCGTCCACACTTTCAAGGAGAGTGTAGGATTGCATTATTGACTATAACGCTACGGATCTTGGAAAACGCTAACTCAACTTCGACGAGATGACGTTCAACGCGGATTTCGGTTTTTGCGTGGATCGGAGCCAGCACCCTGTTCTCCACTTCGGACCTCATCAAGGAGTGGATAACCCATCTCAACACAAGGATCCTTCCTCAGATGCCCGGACACACCTTCTCGCTCGCCCGGGAGTATTGACGCCCCGATGCCCTTCCATCCGTGCTCGGACCATCAATGCCGTTTCCGCACGGAAAAACGGTTGTTTCTACTGTTTTCCGCCGTCTCCAGCGTTGTTCAACTCCACTGCCCGTTTGAATCGCCTCGCCACCGCTACCAGAAGCTGCGTCGTGGCGAGACCCATGGCCGCATGCGGCACTTGGCACGGCGCCAAGTGCAGATTTACTCGCTGTTTCGCTTCTGTTTCACTCACTTTTCCGTATTTTCCCGTACCTTTCGTACGTTTATGTTGTTTCCCCCTTAACCCCACTTTGCTCTGTTGTTTCCTCTTTATTCTGCACCCTTTTGATATTCTCTCCTTAATTCTCGCACCTTCTTCAAGGTAATAAATTGTATTTTCTCTCTCTAAACTCTTGTTACGTTTACTCGGGCCGGATTCTAGCAGAGGACTCGCCCTCCGTTCCGTCCGTTGTCTGCTGCTTCCACAAAGCGTATTTGTGATAAATTTCAGTAATTTTTTTCCGAATTTCATTGCTCCCTTTCCTTCTTACCATCCCTAGTTCAACGCATTCCATATTAACACATAGGATCCACACACATCCAACCAAACCGTCTCATATACGGGAAAAGCAGGACATTTTCGTGGAATTGATCGTGATGGTTTGGCGGCGCGGAAACGGACAGCAAGTGATTTATGTTTCGTTAACTACCCAATTTAATTCGTCGCGCTTTATGTTCCACTTTATCCGAATCTGATTTTGAACTGTTGGAACTGTTGGATAGTCTTTTGAAGTTGAAGAGTTTTTTTTTCAAAAATTATTCAGAAGAAAATGAACCGTTTTATAAACCTTTTTCAAGTTTTTTTTAAATCAAATTTCAAACAAATTTAATTAATATTAAGCCTTGATACCTTCATACCTTCATTTCTATTGTCCTTTTTTCAATTAGCTGATCACAAAACAGGGTCAGCCAGCAACTGTCAAGAACACACAAATCACCTGATAATTCCCAGTGTCTTGGTCAGGTCAAGTGTTCAAAAGTCAAGATTACTGTACATAGACTAAACATTTTTTTATTAATATCATCCAAATAGCGTATGAAAAAATGTTATGCCTATTAATTATGATGATTTGATTGGTGTCGGAAAAAAAGCCGACAATAAGCTATGGTTCATGGTAACATTGGTGCTGGGTGGCTTTGGTACCAGTAGATCACAAAAACTTTAGGTTTTGGGAAACAAAGTTAGGTTAGGAAAAATATGTATAACACAAAATTATGATTCGGGTAGAATAACGGTAACGGTAATTTTCCATGCTATAAAAGTCATGACGATAGATTTTCTACTACATACTTTCTTAAATTTAATAATCATAAATTTTTCAATTGCAAGGGAGGATTCACTCTAAAATCTATGGAAAAAGTCGTGGGTTGGGTGATTGGGAAGTTTTGAATGACATATTGAATAGTTCTTCTGTGTACATGGATTGGGGGATTTCTTGGGCACGGTGTCAGGTTCAGCAAGCAGTTGCGTGTCCGTGTCGGTGTTGTGCTGGTCTGATGGGAGTAGTTGGAGATTCGTTTCTGGGACGACGGTTTCTTTTCATGATGCCGTCTTTTCTTAGCGACAATGGTCGTTTTCTCTGGTTCTTTCGGAAATACAGATTGCACGCGCTGAAATTCAGAGTTGCAGATTTTAAATTTCAAGAAGAAAAAATTGGCTTACTTGCACTCGACACCTCCTTCTCCATTTCGTCGCCATAATGTTGTCTCCCGTGTTTTGCAGTTGGAGCATACCGAATTTTGATGGCATTGAACGGCCTGGAATGTGTTTCTAGTTATTTTGGGCTTTAACACGCTGGTTGGTTTTACCATTCTCTTTTTCATTGGCTTTGGCTCAACGACCAATGGATCTTGTGGTGGTGGTGTGAAGTTGGGCATCGTTGGGTAGGTGTGGGTTGGGGAGGTGTTGAGAAGTGGGAGAGGAGTCTCACAGGTTGTGTTGAAATGAGGGAAGTTGGCAAGGTTCTGGAATATCGATTATTTTATTTTATTGAAAACCCAGGAAAAATGAACTTACAAAATCAAGAATGCTAAACGACATTTGAGGTGTCTGAGTGACCTGGGCATAGCTAGTGGATAACGGATTCGAGAAGTTCATCTGCAGCATTTCGGGTTGATTGAGCATTTGTCTGGAAAGCCGGAAGAACGAATTCATGGTCATAATCATGGTCATTGAAGTAACTGTGACAGATATGACCGCTAGCGGCCCTAAGGTTAGTGATAGTGGAGGAGTAAAGAATATGAAGGAAAAATGAAGAGTTTTGAAGAGAGAATAGAGAGGGGTGACGACGATTCGTTGTCTTTTCTTTTTGCGGTCCTAATGATTGATGATAGTCATAATTCGAATGACCTTGATAATGCAATGCAAGAATTGTCGCCAAATAAGAGATAGAGTAACGGAAGGAAGAGTAGTGATTGAAGGGGGGAGAAGGAGAAGAAGAAGAAGGAGAAGGAGAAAGAGAACAATGTTCAGGTCAGCATTGTCTTGTTTCTTTTTTTCTTTTTTTTCTTTCTCTCTCTTTTTCCAACCAAAATTTTTCTCAATTTTCAAATTTAAACTGCAATGGAAATTTGTGATCTTTTTACTGGTTACTCACGCATTAGTAAATTCCGCGTAGGTCGGCTGGTCAATGTGAACGTACGGATCAATCAGGCTGTTGGCCACTTTCTCGACACGGTAATCGTTCATTGTCGGACTTCCTTCGGCTGTAATAAAGTTGTTGGTGGGGAAGAAGACAAACTTTTTGATCTAACTAACTAAACCAAGATCAATTGCATCGGAAACAATTAAACAAAGCTATAGATACTTACAGTAATACGCAATTGGTTTTGCGGTAAGTTGAGAATCCTTCATGAAATTTGAAATTGCTGGCAGACGTGTTGGGGGTCCTTGTTGTTGTGCTTCAGGTACTTGGTGGTATGGTAACTGGGATGAAGGGGATTCTGAAAAACTTGGATGTAACAGACAGTTTTGGAAAATTTTGGCTGGATTCTATCCAAATGCAACAAATAGAAAAACGGGAAAGTTGGGACGAAGATGGAAAGGTGCGAGTGACTATGCATACTCATAAAACGGTGGTTGGTATTGGCTATGCCAACAATTCGGATGAGCCATTGTCGCAGCTTTTTGTTCGGGAGGAGGAGAAGGCAACATAAATTTGACGTTTACTTGCAATTTCTAAGGGGTATCTTTGGCAAAGTAAAAGTAGCGTGAAGTCAAGTTCAAAAGAAAGTTGGAAAAGTTTGTTCTGGAAACGGAAAAGAAGAAGAGGAAGAGGAAGAAGAATGAAAAAAGAAGAGCATGTGTACACTGTGACACATGGTATTTTACACATTGCAAATGCCATGACCCTGTACATATTTGGAAGTTGAGGAAAAAAGGAAAACGGATGAAAGGCGAAGGAAAATGGAACACAAACAACCAACTGAGATAGATCAGAAAATGAAAATGAAAATGAGCTTTTTCAAAAAGTTTGATAACCAACAAGATGAAAGTAAATAGGCATCCCGGGCATGGGACGGTTCACCCGTCCCACTTGCAACAGACACAATTGTCTTCTGATTCGCAGTAATACTACGGTATACAAGTGACCGCAACTTGTCTCGCGCCGCCCTTTCTCTTCTCCGTTTGGGTTAAGAATCGAGTCGAGAATGATGAAGATCGAGACGAAGGGGAGACTATCAGAAGGCGGCAGAGAGAATAGGAGAGGAGAGGGAAAGACTGATTGTTGCTGGCGGAAGGACAGCCGACTGACTGTCAACCGTTAACAGTTGCCTTTTTTTGTTGGAGGGGTTGAAATCGAAGTTGGAAAAAGTTGAAGAGACATGAGAGTGCCATTGCCCGATCATTAACTTTATAGACAGGAAGGTATGTTGCCACTTGGGTACTGTACTTGGGCAAGGTACCGGAAATTTGCACTGTCCAGTGGACGTTTATACCTGGCTCAATTTATCTACAATACCTTAAGTTCTAGGTGCCCCGGAAGTTTCCAGATCTCCAGATCCTCTTTTCTCCTCTCTCAAAATCTCAAAAAAAAAGTTCCCTAAAGATCGCCCTTATCAACATTATCATTAGTCTTATCTCAGATTAGCTATCAGTCAGCCTAATCAAAATAAACTCCTCGAAATGTGATAACCAACACGTTGTTATCAGGTTAGAAGGGGACAGGGCAAATGATAGGTGAAAGGGGCGAGTGGATGATAAGATTGTGACTATTGGCTGCTGGACAAGGTGTTTCTTATAGAAGAGAGGTTGGAAGAATGAATGAAGATTCTTATCAAATCAGTAAGAAAGGAAAGATGAAAAAAGTTCAAAGTTTCAGGTAGATCATGGATACTATTACGAAGGGGCGGAGCGACACGAATTTTGGAACTGGAAAAGTACAGTATATTATCCTAAAGAAGATTCATAGAAGATTCTGCGACAACTTAGGAAGGGGAGAAAGTGATAAAAGCGGATTGTTGTGTTCTATCCTCCATCCCTCTTCTCCCCTTCTCTCCCTTCTCTTCAAACGCACAGATCCAAGAAAATAGAGAAAATATCAGTTGATATCCGGAGGTCGCTCTTCTTTCCCTCCTCTTCCGATCATTCTTGCCTTCCGAAACCCTCCCCGACCCGAAGAACCGCCACAGTAACGTTCTGGCGAAGCGTCTCGCAACGGGTTACAAATTGTTCGCAGGAGACGGCGGCGGCGACAACGACGAAGAAGAAGACCCCTACATTCTTCCCGGCCCCCGGTCGTGGCCGCAACAATCGCATTCGATAATGATTAAGTTGTGATTGAGGCAGAAGATAGGGCCGCAACCCCGTTTCCGACCGCAACAACGACTCGCAACCTGACAAGAAGGAGACTGTAGATGTTGGAAAATGACCGTGAAACAACGTGTCTCTTGTTGGGCCGTCGAGAGGAGATGAAGATGAAGAACAAAGTTTTCTGCAGAATGTGAATGTCCCGAAGAAGACGAAGACGATTTTGTTTCTTTTCTTTCCCCCCCCCCCTCTCCTGTTACAATCAGTAAGTTTGTGTTTGTGGCTGCCAAATGTGCAGTACATTCTCAACCTTGAAAAGTGTCAATTCCCAATCCCAACCATAACATTTTTGGAGAGAAGAGATACTGATCTATCTCAATTAGACAAGCAATTTTTCAATTCCAAAACTAATCCATCACTCAAATCTTCTCTCGGTGCCAACTATATTGTTATGATAACAATCAGAATGGACAGGACGAAACGGGAGAGAGAGAAAGAGAAAAATCAACTGATAACTTGTTTTTTTTCCGTTCCTTCTCACTTTTGAGTAGGATAAAGTTATGGAGAAAAGGGGAAATGAATTTTTAAAAAAATCTGAAAATCACTTTGACTAACCTTGCCAAAATGTGTTCTGCAAAGTGGCCTGATCATGTTCTGTAGATGGAAAAAAGTTTTGGATGTTTGAATCGTTTGAATATGGTATTGGAGTGTTCATCATGCTTTCTGAATTGTTTCATACAGTTACTTCAAAGAGAATTCGGAAAACAAAACAATTACCCCTAGTCCCAGAGCTGGAGGTGGAGGAGAACGGTGACGTGGAGTAATAAGTTGTATCCCAAATGGTGTGCATCGTTGTTTTGCTCCTCCTGAAGAAAAACTGTTTGGTTTGGCTACAGAAAGTAAGCGGTGACGAGAGAGAGAGGGAAAAGTGACTGATAACAACTAGGCTTTTGAGAGAAAGAAGAGAGAAACAAAATGAGCTCTTTTACAGGTAATCAATTGGGTTTTCCCCCTTTTTTTGGCTAGCCAACCAACCCATTCGACAAAAACAACCTATACAGTAAAAAGAAGGCAAACATTCAAATGAGCAGAGCACAAACAACTGACTACTTTTCGGCCGGCACCTTTACAGTTTTATCTCATTTCATCGCCGTCTCCCACTCAATTTGAATTGTCAAATTTTACGAGAAAAAAACGAACTTACCATTAGAATCGGCGAATTATCAAAGAAACCGAGTCTTATCTGTACACGGAAAAAGTATTAACATCTCATCTCACTTACACTGCGAAAAATGGTGTCGGTGATAGCATTTTTGCACTTCTTTGTCTGGAAGAAATCAAAGTTTTCAAAGTGGACATTGGATGGTACAAGCTGCTGACTGTAGCAAACCATAGACAATATCGTACAAGAAATGTGCTTTCCGGATTTTTTTTCGCTTCCAGTTCAATTAACTCAGTGAGTCAGAGCGTTTCTCAAAAGCATCATGCTACACAGTTTTTGATTCACCTTTGTGGATTGTTTTTTTTTTTCATTTTTCTATTGTATGTATATAGTAAAAAACTTTTTAAAAAAACTTCCTTCTGAACAGTGTTCTTCTGATCTCTAAATGTTCTCAAAATTTGAAGTCATCACACTGTCTAATTCGTTTTGTCAGTTTCAATTTGCCAAGAAGCAAAATGGCTGTTCTTATCAGTTTTTCCTAGAAGTCTTAACGTTTCTTTCCAATCTTAACACCCAAATCGTGCCTATCAGAGTCAAATTTAAACGGGAAAACGTGCAGGGTGTCTACGCGGAAATTGAAAAAATGAACTAACTTTTTGGGTGGCTTTTTTGCCGACTGAACGGATGTTCATCGGAGTCAGTGCACCGGAAATGAAAGAAAATACTTGAATTCACCACTAAACCTGATCAATTGAATGAAATGAAAACCGATTGATCCGAGAAAAAATTATAAAAAACATAACATACATAGCATAACAAATTTATTGTACTATTCAATAAAATAAAGTGAACAATGAAAACGAAAATGAAGTTTTCACTAAATGTTCTCCAAATTTGTAAATTTTCACCATAAGATGTTCTCTTGATTGGTGAAGTCCGCTTTTCAGAATTCCAATCTTTGCATAGAAGGTTCCCTTGTTATGTAGTTCAAAAACCTGAAAAAAAGCAATCACTTCCTTTCCTGCAAAACCCCCGTAGAAAACCATCTATCCCTGTCCCAACAGCGGCAACAAATGGCTAATAACTGCCAGTATTTCAACCCATTAGCAGATAATGAGATGTGGATAGGTTTCCTAGAAAGAGATTAGCCAGGTCCAGCGAGCTCTAATGAAAGAGATGAAACGAACGAGATCGGTGTGAACGAGATAATTAGATTGCTAATGGACGCGGAGCGCAGAGCGCAGGTGGTGGTGGTCCTAATCCGTGCACCTTGTGTATTTCTTTTCTTATTGGTTTCCAAGATCCAACGACAATCCACCAAAATGCTGCTCTCCAAGATCCCCAGTTTCTCCCAAATCTGCACAGTTCCTTTCATGGCTCTGAAACATTTTCTCTCTAACAACTGGTTCTCCTTGTAAGTTTTTTTTCCTAAAGTCTATTTTAAAAAATTTCCTTTTTTCCAGATTCCTCTTTGCAATGTTCTCCGGAACTAGTCGTCTTCGTGTTCGAAACTTCGCAATCATCATGGCATCTCAATTCCTTTCTGCAGTTCTCCCAAGAAGTTACAAAGCCTTTTTCCGAGTTCTACTCCGGACCTACACTTTTTCTCGTAGTGTTTATAGAGAAGTCGCTGGAAACTGATATTTTTATTTTTATTTTTATTTTTTTTCATTTATTTATAACATAAACTATCAAAAAGCAAGTCATAGCTCTCATATTCTCAATTTTGTGCCCCTTTTGGCATGGGGATTAATTTTATTTCAAATTCGTTTCGCCCGAGTCCATTTCCTTCTCTTTTCCGCTACCTCTTTCTCTTTCTTTATCAATGTTGTGGGACTAATCTCCAAATTGTCATCTTCCGTTTCCCTGCCAACCCTTCGCACTTTATCGATCTTTCTCGTTATATGAATGCACTCTTTTTTGTCATGCTAAAATACATCTTATTAAATTTCAGTTTGTTGCCATGGAGGATGATGGAGTGTCCTCTGAAACACTTGTAAACATAAAATCCGAAATGACATGTCCTGGTTGCTCTGAGGTATTTAAATACACAGATTTTCTTGCGCATTATGATACTTGCTTGGAGGTAGAAAGAATGTCACCTCATGATGTGAGTTTACTTTCCAAACTTGTTGTTCTCAATTCTTCCTTTATTTTAGATTAAACTTCACCGCTCGCATTTTATGTATCTGTACAGATTGTACTTATTAGCAGATTTTGCAAAACAAAAGTGGGACGGGACCGATGATATCAGTTTAACTTTTGAAGAAGAAAGTAATTACTTGATTTCTAGGCAACAAATGGTAAATTTCATTTCAGATAGTTGCTTTGATTGCTTGTCGTACGAGGAACATCGAAAGAAATGCAAAAACGATTGTGATCGCGAAAAATCAATATTTGATGGATATTTTAAGAAAAGAGAAAACTATTTGATGAGAGATGCGTTAAACTCTTATGTGGAGTACAACCGGGTGAAAAAACAGGACAAACAAAATGATGTGGATATAATCGTAGAAGAACTCTTAAGAATGAATCCAAATTTGACAAAGGAACAGGTTCATCAAAGAAATATTATTTGAATTTAAGAAAAAATGGTATTCAGATCGAAGCAACATTCGAACTTTCACAGGAAGAATTTGAAATTCATCCCGACAAAGATCTTCTTCGCGAGTGTTGGCATGCGAACAGAAAAATAGGTAGTACTCTTCAATTTTTGCTTCTTATGAAAGAGCAAGACATTTCCGATGAGTTGGCTGTGTATTTTTGAAAACGGAAAAAAATTGTTTTTCAAAATTCCAAAATTCTCTTCTAAGCAAATTTTCCCAGAACCTATGATGAGCTATTTCCACTCCACCCCCCTTAGTATCCACCAAGTACCACCTTTACAAACTCCCCATGTCCATGTTCACATTCCTCCTAATCAAGCCTCTGTTAAACTTTGTGCTCATGTTCATGTTCATGTATGCTCCAATTTTTTCACTACACGACCGCTGTAACTCGTAATAAATAAATGAACATAATAATTATAAAATTTCCATTTGATCTATTTTTTCAAAAAAGACATATATGGGATGAAAAAGTACTGCTAATATATTTTTGGTTGCATGTAAACAAAATACATTTCGAAAAATTCCTTCATCATTTCATCATGCTTGATTTCCTTATTTTGGTTTCTGAAGTATCAATAAAAAATGTTTGCTTTTCTTCAATTTGATTTGTCTTACAATCTTACATGATCCTTTTATGAATTTTTCTAACAATCCGGAAATATCCTTTCAACCAATACGCATGTAATCTGAAAAAAAATTTGAATTCAGATTGCTTTTCTGAAAAAAAATTATACAGTTGACTACTGCTTTGATTGCTTTCCAAAAATTTTTCAAAAAATGACTGTTTTTTTCCAGAATTTTTATCCCAACTTGTTTAAGAATCTGATCGCTTTTTCTGTATTCGTAAAAGCAAAAACGTTCTCTGGTAAAGATTAACTAGGGTAATCCGTTGTGACCTGTGACAATGTAACAGATGACAAGACGGATAGCTACGAAACAGACATCTACCCCAGCCATCCGTTGTCCAATTTTTTCTTGTCTCTAGTGACAAATTGTCATTGTCGTGTCATTTCGTGTCGTGTACTTTTTCAATTTTCAAATCTTAGCGAGCGAAAAAGGTTCCGTTGTCACACAGTCAATGTGAACTTTTCCGATTTCAAGGTCGTCACGTCATTCATTCCCTCTGTCGCTGAAACCTTTGGTCACTGTCGGTCCTGTTCTTTTTCAAAGTTGTATTCCACTCGTGTTTCGCCAAAAAAATCGGCATTGCGTGTCGTTTTCAAGTAGTTGTTGCGTTGTCGTTGTCGGGCAAACACTTTGACTGGCAGTCGAGTTGTGTTGGTTGCAGTTGTAAAATAAAACAGCGTCTGTTGGTAGGAAGAAGAAGACAACAAAGAGAAGGGAAGAAGAAAAGATGGTAGGATGTGACCTCGACACTTTTTCTTCTTTTTCTACTGTTTCGTTGACAAAGAGCCATCAATTTTCAAAACTTCCCCGTTATCCGGAATAAAAATTGTGTGCGAGGCTTTGCCCTTCTTTTTAACATTTAAACTGGCTACCTGGTTACCTGAACCTCTGAAAACCTGTGAACAATACAAAGACAAAAAAGATTCAGCGTGAGATCATCTGAAGAGAGCGCCTCCATGACAGTAACCTTATGTGTAACTGTCAATAGACTGCTCTCTTCAGCTTCACTTAGCTGCAAACTTACCGTAGGTGTATTGGTTGAAAATAGAAGTTATAGTGATACTGAGAATGTTGGGTTGGTTGGCAAATGGTGAGTTGTTGCCAAGGACAGGGACAAGGGTTAAGATATTAATCAAGCTCTCATTGCGAAATATAGAGAGAGTCATAGGACTCTTTTCTCATGGAGAACTGAGAGTGTTCCGTAAGGTCCTACTACCTCTATTTTGAATCACGACCACACAAAGGCTGTGGGGAAGATGGATGAATGAATAGAAGAGGTTGTTGGGTTGGCAAGGAGACTCTAGAGCAGACGACAACCGCAATGTCTGGCGTGCCTTTCGGACTGTGGTGTGCGCTTGGGTCGGAACTATGTCTGCCTCTGCGCAGACGACGGGGGCAGTCGAGTATCGGTCAAAAAAGATGGGTCACTGGCCCTACGCCACGCCCACTTCTCTCTCCTCCCCTTGTACCCCTTCCATCCCACCTCACCGGCCGTTTTTATCGTCCTTTGTTCTCAATCTCTTCCCCCCCCACCTCTTTTTCTTCTCTCATTTGGAAGAAGTGAAGGGAGAGAAAGAAGGAAGGAAGAATGGAAGGATGGGAAGAAAAAAAACCGGTTTGTTTCTTTCTTGCCTTTGGATGGAAGTTTCTCGATAATTTGAAAAAGGGTGGAAGATTGGAAGAGATGGGTGATCGGATTGGGAAACTGGGAAACTGGGAATGGAAATGAAAATGAAATGGAAATTGGAAACAGGCAAAGGTTCAAGAAATCACATTACACGGAAAAGAACGCAATTGGAATTGGAATTGGGTTTTTACGGTTTTTTTCCGTTAATTGAAAATTTCGAGTTTGTGGAAAATGGAAACCACCATTTTGAGAAACTGAGATTGCGAAATCCACATTGCTGATTTTTGATGGGCCAAAACCGTCATTCAACAAAGTGTAAAGATTCAAGCACCTTCACTCCACTTAAAAATCACTTTAGATGGGAAAACACCAATGTCCTTCTTTTTCGACATCTGGACTGGTTGACAAATGTCTCATTTCCGTCTTTTGTCTTGTACAGAACAAAGAAAACTTGTGGTTTGTGTTACTTGGTTTGGTTTTCGGAAAATTTGGAACTTTTGGTTTGGATTTTCAAAAAATGAAATTGTGAAAAAAAAACTGAATCTGGATGGGAAATGTGATGTAGTATGATATACCAAAACCATTCACAGTTTATATAGAAAATGATACTGTACATATGTGAACAACTGATTATTGAATAATGATTGATGGAATACTGTTTGTCGACTTCACGTTATCATTCTCCCATTCGCCATACTAAGAAGCATGAATCGCTGACGTAAATGACCTTGGAAAGAGCAAATTTAAATTTGAATACGAATAAAGGCTATGATGATGTCTAGCTGAGCACCAAATCAGAAATTTCTGGTTTAATCGACGAAAATGAATTCCCACGAGCAGGAGGAGGTTTTTGATCATCAAAAAGTGCGTGTATGTCCTATTTCCTGCACTTGTAGCCTGAATACACATTTTTTGCATTTTTGCACACCATTTATATAAATTTCTTTTAAATTTCTGTCAAAAGTCGAGATTTCCATTTTCCACTCTACCTTGGTGTTTGTTTCCCGGAAAAATTGTCTGCTGGCAGTCTGTATCCAATTTCAAGCCGTCTTGGTTATTGGTTCAGGTAAAATTGGAAAAGACGAGGGGTTTATGAGTATTTCAATGTGTATAACAAAATTCGAGGTTCACTTTTATGTTTTGTGTTGTGCCAGAGGCCGTTTTTCGCTTTTCGCTTTGTTTTCATACCCTCATTTTGAAGTATAGTCGTCAATGCCAAAAACCACATAGGGAAACTGGTTTTGGCTTTACAATTAGAGGTGAGTTGGGTCAAATTAACTGTTTTTAACACTTCACAACTGTTTAATTCTTTGGAACTTCATTCCCACCTGATTTTTGAAAAACTTAAAAACAAAAAGAAAAATGGAAAATGAAAAAACTGTCTGTCCTTGAAAATGTTCATCCAATCACTTAGCCGTTAGAATGATTAGTGAATGTCTCAGGGTCACGACTAATTGATTAGAAATCGCAGCGGACTTGTTGTTTTTTGATTCTCATTGTCAATTGGATGAGATGAGTCAAAAAACGATATTCAGGAGAAGAAAAAAAAACTTTGTAACAAATAAAATTTTCGAGCTAATACTTTTCTAATGAGGCTAATATGTAACTATGCTATAGAAAACACACCGAATTTTTCATATTTTCCCTCCTCTTCCCTTCAAGAAAAAACAAGAGAAAAAAAACAATTCCAGTTTGTTTTTTTTTCTTGCCTTATTATCTCAGACCATGCATACCAGAACTCTAAAATGATTCCACATTTCCGTGTGCCGGAAGAACTCAAGGACACCACCACCATAATCGCATCAGAGCCAATCCAAAAGAATCCCTCGTTTCTAGAATCTAGAAACCTCCATTTTTCTGTCCAGTCAAAAAGCAAAACCAAAACCAAAACCAAGAGTTACCCGTTTTCTCGGAATTCATATTTTATTGCGGTTATTACGAAAATAAAAATAATTTCTAGCAGCCATAAATCCTGAATTTACGAGCCAGGGGCACAACTCTCCACCCCTGTCCTTGTAGTGTCCTTCACGCTTACTCTCATAAATTCATCCGGAGAGCCAGCCCTAAAGTCAGGCGAGCTCAGTACGGCTCAACAACAAAAGAGTATGACGTGTCAAATGTACATACGTGCTTCCTTTGCTCTTTTGCTGCCCCCCCCCCCCCTCATTTTTCTTCCATCTCATCTCATTTCCAAGACCGGCCGTAGCAGGATAGATGTTATACGATTCTGTCCCATTTGCACATCTTCACTTTGTCTTTTTCTTGGGTATACTGTGCCTCCCAATAGAGCAAGTGCAAGAATTTCACTATTATGGCCCCCTTCTCTCTTTTTTCTCAAGTATCTCTAGATTCTGTCGGATGTTGGCTTCTTTTCCAATCAGAATCACGTCGCACATTGCAACAAAACAAAGGAAGAAGAAGACTGAAGACTGAGAAAATCGGTGGGAGCACGAAGAAACGAAGAAACAACTTTTTGCTGCTTTTTTCATATCCGTTTTCCTTCCACCCCGGGTTTTTTTTTCTCGCCCCGCTATTCTCATTCCGCCACACGTTTTTCTCTTGTTTTCTATTCTTTTGTTACATTCTTGATTGGTTCCTCAAAACGTACTAACGTTCTAATGGGCGGCTTTGGGGCGAGGATGTCAAGGAGGGCGGGAGAAAGAAAGAGCAGAGGTTGACTTTTTGACTTTGTTGACACCTTGGGAGTCTAGTCTGAATTCTTCCGTAGGTATACTGATTCTGTGAACCTTCTTCATTGTTCTGTTTCTTCACTTTGACTTTGACTCCGAGTTCCCCCAATTTGATTATGATTTTCAGAATCTTTAAGCAATGGATTCCCTGGCACAGGAACTTCAAAACTTGGGTATCACAGAAGACGGCTTCCTAGTTGTTCGTAACGAGGATGTCGATGAGAATCGTAACCCTCAAGCTCCAGTCAATCTGGCTCCAGTTCGTCATCCACAAATGTTCCGCATCGGAACTCCAGAAAACAATCAACTCGAAAATCATAGAGATGAAAAAGACAAGGAGGAAGCGGAAAGCGAGGAGGAAGGGTCGGGAGAGCCGAGTCATGTCTGCTTGATCTGCTCGGCAATAGTTCCAATTTCTACTTCTCTGGTCCACAAGAGAGACTGCTATTACCATGATGACAGTCAGTTACCTAAAAAATTTACACGGAAACTGTGCCTTTTTCAGATCAAACCTGCCCATTCTGCTACCGCCGTCGTCGTTACCAATTGATGGAGGAGCATATTGAACGGTGTGCTCCGAACTACACCAGAAACAGTGCACAAATCAACCGTACCATCTTCCTCTACCGTTGCTCTCAGGATGTCGTGGAGTTGTCGCTTCGGAAACTCCGCGACTCCTTGGAGGAACGGTACAAGTACTCGTTGCACACCAATGGAGAAAACCCATTGTCGACTTGCATGATGTGCAAGAACAGCAAGCAGCATTCGGAGGGACTCTGTTTGCACACTATGATTGGGGATGATTTTCAGTGGCGCGCAGAGCAACTCGTCGCACGAGAAGTCTACCCTCAATACAACAACTACTTGGAGTTGACAAAACGGAACATTCTCTTGCAAACCGAAAAAAGATACTACAACCGGGCGATTGACGCAAGATTGGAGCCGTTGAATGTCATTTTGGATCGGAGAAGCCGGTCCGCTGATCAGAAGATGCAGAGATTGAGGAACGAGAAGAAGGAGGAGGTCAATCAGATAATCAAACGTCATAAGAGAACTCTCGGCAATCGAGTCACTTGGTATCGTGACTACTATATCGTTAACATTTTGTACCCATCGATGGGAATCCACATTTCACCGTAAACACGTAACACTTTACATTTTCTATTTTCAATATCTTTTCAACTGTCCTCTCATTGATAGTTGTTAGACCTCGGTGGAGGTGAAATCATAGATTTCTTTGCTTTTTCCATGCTTCCCTGCATCCCAATTTCCCTCCCGCTTGATTTGTCATGTCCCGTAATTTGTCATAAAACTGCTGTCATACCACCTTTTTTGGTAATTTTTCTTGCGTCATGTCATAAAGATTTATTAGTCCACTTTTTTCATTTTTTCAGAAAAATCGGGCTCGCATTCCTCATAAGAACACTACGCGCACATCTCCCTGCCGTATAACTCCACTTCTCCTCACAAAAAACACTCTCTCACTGTCACTTATCGATTGAGAAAATGTTCGATTAAAGAAGGGAAGTTGAGTCGAGACGTCTCTCGCTATGTTGGGCTAGGATGACCGTCTGCCGTCTCTCAATTCACTACAGTGTCTCGCCAACGCACACGCTGTCTGCGCCCTCTTTATTATTCACAATCTCGTATGTTGCTTCGGGAGAAAACGCTCAACGTCAACGTATTCTTGCTCTAACGTTCTCCCCATTTTTCAAACGTTTTTTTTTAAATTCTTAAGCGTTTATTCTCAATCAATTTTTTAAAATTTAGAATTAAAATGCAACGTTTCATCAATGCGTACAATGCTAGAAACAGATTAGCGGTCGAAGAACGAATGCAAGCAAATCGCCAAGAGGTATCAAAAATACTTGATAGGACATTGCAACTTTCATTGAGTTTCAGATTATGGATCTGGTGGCTGAACAGCAGAGACATATTAATGATCGACCACAGAACCGTCCGCTTCCTGATGCCCGTCGCCTGATTCCGTTTCGTGAATATGTCGATGAACATATTCGACGAGCAATGCGTGAAGCTCTCGCACGAGGTAGGCGTCCTATTGGTCGTGAACGTGAAGGGGTGCTGAGGGAATGGCAGGAATATGGAGACGTTGATGATGTTCTTCCAAAAGGTCAGAATGCGAACTTAGGAAATTGTCATTTCATCAATTTTAATGATTTTAGATACTATCAAATGTCCAATGTGCAATAAAGTCCCGCAGATGCAGCATTTCCTGAAGCACTTCTTTGAGTGTCCGAATGAAAAGACAGTCAGTGAAGATAAGGTGAGCAAGGGCTCGCTCAACAATGCAATTTCCTTGCATTAGTGCGTGCAAAATACACATTTTTCTTTAAATCCGCTAAATGAAAAAAAAACGTCTAGAAAGCAATGGTATTGCACCAGTATCAATCATGCGACTACGTCCTTCAACGCATGTTGAAACAACTGCGCTTTGACTTGGAGTTAGCTTACTACAAGGCATTGAAATCAGATGCAGAGCTTATAAACATGGAGTGCGTCAAGTGTGATTCGTTTAAAACACATATGACAGGAGGCTGCTATGATAACCACCAATTGGCAGTTTTCGAGGTAAGAAAAGAAATCAACCAATTTTCTGAAAAAAAATCAATTAAAAAACTGAAATTTTCAGATGAAAGCTGATCAAATCCGCTCCAAAATCCTGTCCCATTTTGAAGCGTATCTTTGTTTCAAAAAGGAGATTGGGTATAAGGAAATCGAGGACAAGCACCACCGAGATTTCCAATCTGTTTCCCAGGTCTTTGAGGATAATGATGCTTGCGATGCGGTATGTTAGAACCAGGGATGTACTGCACTTGGTGTTTTGTTTTCACTTTTTGTTGTGGAACATTTAAAGAGTTTTTTTTTTGAGTTTTTCTTGAACTTCTCAAAAATTCTGCTTTTAGTGTTGTGTCACACTTAGTGAAAATTTCCTTTCTGTGCATCCCTGGTTCTAACATCAACACATAGAACATTCTAGTTGTTTAGCAACAGCTGGAATGGCTATGATGTTCCCACTAATACCCTATTTTTTTAGAGAACATGATTAAAGCCTAACACGCATTTATTAGGAGAGGCTCAGAAAATCTGATATGAGCACCTGCTTTATATACATTTAGAACCTTTAGAATTAGAAGGATTATGGAAATTTATGACTCATACATAAATCTTAAAAGTTTCAGGAAACCGAAATGGAAAACTCTTTCAAATGGCAAGAGTTTCGTGAAACCACTGTTAAAAATCAAACCAACGAGAAAAGAAACTATATCTACCAAACGGATTCACAGCATCGTCTTGCTTTTGAGAAGAAGGAGCAGGCTGTCGAAGGCGCCATTATCGTAATGGCGCTGAAGATGGCTCAAGCAATTACAACCAATCGTCGAAATGCGGAGCGGCGATACTTCCCATTGTCTACTAAACATATGATTCATGAAGCTAGCCGTGAGCTTGCAATGGTCGTTACGGAAGACGAACGGCGCGAGATCCAGGAGAGAAAGCGTTTGAACCGTCGCGCTCAGCAGGAAACTGCCGCGGAACTCGGCGTCGCACCAGCCTATGTAGAAAGTCGTGTCAGTTCACTTCGTGATCTGGCCGCTGCAGCGGGTTTCTTCAACTTTGGACCAGTGGAGGACCATGAGAATTTGAGACGTCTTGTTGAAAATGCTTTGGTGGAGTTCGAGGACACAGATGATGATAATGAGCGAAATCGAGCAGAACGGGAGCGAGATCGGGAACGTCAACGCGAACGTCACCGGGAGCGCCGTCACGAGCGTGCAGCGGCCCCGGAAGAAGGCGAACCGATCGGACGTCGTGTTAGGCCACGAAATTAATTTTAAAATTTTTTTTTGTTGACATTCCAAAACCTTGCAGGTGTAGTGTTTTGTATATTACAGCTATTTACAGCATTTTGAAGTTTCTGTTAACTTATTTTCCTGTCTTACAATTGATAATACGCGTGTCTTTTCCATGCACAATCCAATATCACCTTCCTGAATTCTCCTATGCCATTCACTGCTCCAAATGAACTTCTTTTTCCCTTTTCCCCATATTTTTTACATACATATTTTACGTATTTCCTGTGTCCCAATCACTGCTTTGTGTCCTCGAAATTCCTCCTTTCCCGGAAATTGTACCTTTTCTCTTTTCAAATTTTTTTGTGTTTATTGCATCGCATTTCCATTTATATATGTTAATAATGTAATAAAGATCCATAATATTTTTTGTTACTTGTAAAGTTGCACATTAGATTTTTTAACTTCATTTCGTGAAGTTACCCATTTTGTGCATACGCCGACGATTTCTGACTTTTTGCCTTCTTTCTGACTGTTCTGATCAAAATTATAGTTACATAGTGAGAAATTGGTGTGATGTGAAGTGACTAACAGCATGTCATAGTACAAAATGTGGTATTGGTATAGAAATCTATGTATGTCCTTTCCATATGTCCGTTTATCTAAAATGGTAGCTCAACTCTCCGCACTTGATTACAGGGTAGCTATAGGAAGCTTAATGACAGGTTTTTCTTATGAGTAAGTACACGGTAAGAACCGGAACTAATCCCCTGTAATTTAACTCACACCCACCCTCACCCAAATGGCAGGCTTTCGAGTAGAAACTCACGTCACTCAAATAGATGGATTTTGCAAATGCGCCCGGTTGGACTGAAAAGGGCCAGCCTCCTCGGCGAGCACTATAGGCGGGCAGAGAGAGGGAGAAGCTCTTTTTCAACCAACCTCGCCGCCGTCGCCGTCCTCGCGTGTTCGCGTTCCTGGCACAGCCATTCGGCTTTGTGTTTATCCGTCTTTTAACTCGAGATTTTGTTGATAGGCATCGAGCAACATCTTGTGAACTTCAAACAGGTATGTAAACATTTCAGTGTGTTTTTCGTTGGAACATCTTATCTTATCATAATTTTTCTTTCGAACTGTTTCGAAACGTAACCGTTCTGATGTCACTTTCTCATGCCTTACCTCCCGCCTCACCGGTTTCGTTTCTCGTTTTACATTCTTCTCTGAAGCGAACAGCTTTGAGTTCAGTTCCCGGTTTGCTTTATTCTTTTCCACTTGATTGTGCTTCTGTGTTTCTGTAGTTTCTAAGAAGTTCCGTTTCAAAATGTTGAAGTTCCCATCGTTCCCCTTAGTCATCTGAATATGATAATCATCATTTTTGTAGGTAGTTCAAAGGCTTTCACTTTCACGTGTTAACCAAATTAGTTGGTAGCTTAGTTTTTGGTCCTCCTCTTCCCACGGGCACTTTTTATCCTTTCCTTGCACCTCCTAGTGCAGAAATTCACGTGTGGTCGGTCGACCAAAAAGGCTGGCATTGGCGCCGGCGCTCTTCATCGGCGCCTTCCATCTCCTCTTGCCTTGTGCTCTTTCGTTGTCCATGCCTTAACGAGCCACACGCGACTAGGCCAACGCGTCCATTTTCATCGGCACGGCACGGCATGCCTTAGAGGGAGGAAATTTATTGCCAATACTTTTGGAAGGAAAAATGACGGGATGAAAAAGGGGCAGAGAAGGTGAAGAGATTGATTGTGGCAATGTGGAAAACGTCAAATATTGACGGCTTGGTGCAACTTATAGGAAATTGGGAAAGAGTTGAAATGAAATTGAAAGGCCTGCCCCTCGCAAAACAAGCACTTTTGAAAACTGCTAAGTTGACCCAGCAAAACCTCAAAAACTTCTACATTGTTATCTTCTGAACTGATACCCAGAACTCGTGACGTATCAAGCCCACACTCCTCTTCCTTGTCTTAATTTGAACATCACCATGTTTTCTGACACGGTTTTCCATTCGGCGTTTGCCACGGGAACGTCTCTCGAGGCAAAATGTGTATGAGACGTCTACAAATTTCCGCATATCTCGTTGTTATGCTTTATTACTTGAGTTGGCCGAATACCAGCTGATTCTGTCTGATTTTTGTATAGTCTTCTTTCTCTTTTCTTTTTTGAGTTTTGAAACATAATTAGAGGTTTTTCCAAGTGTTAAGTGGGGGGATAATGTCAGCAATCTTTGATATGTCAGCTAGAGTTGTAATTTTGAAGTTGAAGTTCATATGATATGGAGTTCGAAATTTCCTTTGAATTTGAATTTGAATTTGAAGTCAAGATTGACTAATGGTTCCTCCCGCAAACATTCATTTGTTTCAGAACAAATAATGGATCAAAACCATATTGGTCAATTCCAACAAGCCTACCCACTACCTCAAGACGTCTATCAGCGTGTCAGCAACGAGATGAACAGAATGCGCACAGACATGGGAAGGATTCTCTCCGAATGGAGTGCAGATGAAAAGCGCTCAGTATTCACAGGACCATTCGAGTACATCTACTGTCCCAATGCTCTAGAAGGAGCGACAATAGATGAGCAATGCAGAAGTGCCGTGAACATTGGTGGATTCACATATCTTGTCGAGTGTATCCATCTCGGAAGTTTCGAAATGGCAGAGCGATTGAGGCAAGCCAAAGTGAACATGATCGCAATGCTGGTGCCAAGGGAAACATTTTTTGATAATGTTATGAAGAAAGGATTGGTGTTTGATGTTCCGATGGAATGGGAGGATCTTTCAACTTTCAACTTTTTGGGTCTACCGACGGATGTTATTGGGATTATATTAGAAAGGGTAAAACTCAGAAATATCTAGACTAAGTATTAATCTTTAACAATTTAGAGCCTCTACCCAAACGCTCAAAACCTGGCCCTTACCTGCAACACAACTAACGAGATCTACAGAAAGTCAAACTCCACTATGCTTCTACCTGATCTCGTTCTTCTTTTGAATTTTTCCACTGAGCAAGTTCAAGTTCATTGGTGGAAACAAGGATCAACT
>LR562694.1:12511-25218 GCA_900536345.3 Caenorhabditis sp. 39 LS-2015
TTGTTAGGTCGATTTTTGCGGGCAAAATTTTTTTTTGGAGGGGCTGTTTTTACGGGCAAAATAGCTAATTGGCAAATCCACTCCCGGGCCCGACCTATGAATTTTTTTTTCCGGTTTTTCAAAAAATTTGATCATTTACATAATTAAAATTCTACTTCTTCACTTTCAATTTTTCCGTTCTTCTTCAAAAAAAAATGCAATTTTTTTCAACAATCCCAACAACAAAATGAAAACTTTTTTCTAAAAATTATACTGTAAAAATTCGAATTTTCTCGATATAACCTTTTCACGAATTTTATTTTAACTAAAATTGTTTTTTAAAAAAGCAGAAGTTTCAAAAAATCCCAAAATCCCACCTTGTCCCATCAACAAATTCCGATGCCATTCAACGGCCATTCCCCACTTTTTCTGTCGTTCCAGCACAGTCGCACCATGTGCAATACATCGTGTCAAGACCCAAATCGCCGTGAATTTTCGTTCGTGAACTTCCAGCGATTGACAGTATTCTTTGATGTCCGCACTGATATTGTCGATGAATTCTTTCGAATCGATGGCCAGATCAAGAGCTTCCGCCAGTTTTCCATTGGACATAAATGTGACGAGCGTCGTTTCGATGGATTTGGCGGTGACGTAGCTGGATGAAAAAACTTAAAAAAAATTCAAGTGAAAATTTTTTTTTTTAAAAAAAACGAAAATCATTTAAAAATCGTCGGTGGCTTTTTTTAAATTGAAATTTATTTTTCTGAATTTTTAAAAAATATCTCAGCAGTAAAACCCTCAGAATATATCGATTTTTACCTTTTTCAAATTAATTTAACTTAAAATTTCCATCGGAATTGTGAAGAAAGCGGAAAATCGAATAATTAAGTTTCGGTAGGAATTTGAACGATTTTTTTCTAATTTTTAGGATCATAATTTTTTCAAAACCCCCTCATTTTCCGTAAATACCTAGTCAACATGCTTCGATCCTTGTAAAAACTTGCAATATTCTCATTCGGATTTGGCCCTGGAAATCGGATTTTTCCACTTTCCAACTCGGACATGACGAAGCTGAAAGTATTTTTAATTTTTTCCAGAAGAATTAGGGTTTTCCGGTTCAAGACCAGACCCAGAAAGGCTTACATAAGATCACTATACGGATTGCTGCTGCCACCCGGACTATCGATGACAACAGCGGAATTGGTGGTCATCGGACAGTAGACTGTGTAGAGGGACTGGAGAACAGGGGAATGGATTTTTTTTTTTTTAATTTTGATTGATTAGAATTTTTGGGAAATATAAAAATGATTTTTTCAATTTTTTTCTGATTTTTAAAAAAAATATTTTTTGTTTTTGAAAAAAATTGAAAAAAAAAGTTTTTAATTTTTAAATTTTTTTTTCTTGATTTTTAAATTTCTTGAAATTTTTCTTACAATTATTTTGAAAAAAGACCTATTCAAAAAATTTAAAAAAAGAAAAAGTAAAAATTAACATTCAATTAAGAAATTTTAAATTAAATTTTTTTTTTATTTGATTTTAATTTTTTTTTGAATTTCTTGATTTCGAAAAAAAAAATTTAGAAAATTCCTAGAGGCCCTAATATCAGAAAAAAAAAAAATTAATTGTTTCTTAATTTTTAAAATTTTTTTAAAAATTCGGAAAAAAAATTAATTTTTCGTCAATTTTTTTGATTATTTTTTTAAATTTCCATTTTCTCCCAAAAAAAAAAAATAAAATAAAAACCTTGAACAATATGACAGGTGGCTGTCGAATCTGCACACAACATCCCAATTCCTGTTTCAGACTTCTCAAAATCGACGCTTCCACATTTCCAACACCGCCGAATATCGATTTTTGGGATTGAGCGAATTTTTTGAGCAACTGGACAGTTTCCAGGCGGTTCTGAAGGTATTATCCAAATTTGTTAAAAGTAAATTTCAATTTATTGATCTAATTGTAAATAAATAATTGGCTATAATTGGAATTTTGACAAAAAAATTAAAAAAAATTGTCTCAATTTTTTTAAAAATTACTCTAATTTTTAAAAAATCAAAAATCACCGATTGACTATTGATTTTAGTTGTTTCAAATCCCTTTCAATAAAAATTACTCTTAAAAATTTAAAAAAAATCCAAAAACTCACTTTTGAAACGTCCAATTTGAACTTCCTTGCCACATTTTTCAAAATCGTCAAATCTGCCAAAGCAATGGCTTCGTCGAGGTCTTTCAGACTTGATTCTACAGGAAAATATCAATTTTTAAATAAATAAATTTTTTAAATAAAAAAATGCTCACCATCATCCACAAATTCCCATTTGATCAGCTCAACGACCGCTTCGGAGAGATACGGAATTTCCGGGTATCTGGCATAATTTTTTTTGAAAATGTGGAAGTGATTTTGCTTTTTTTGTTTTTACAACAACAAAAAATTATTGAGAGTTTGTAGAAATTAAAATTTAAAAAAATCAATTTTGGAATTTTTGGAAGAAAAAAAATTTGAATCGGAAAAAAATTATTTTTTTAAAAATAAATTTTTCGGATTTTTCAAAAATCAAACAAAAATTCAATTGAAAAAAAAAATAGTTTTTCAGTTTTTCAATTTTTTTTTTGAATTTTTTAAAATTCAAAAATTGATTTTTAGTTTATAATAATTTTTAATATATTTCAAAACTTTAAAACTTAAAAAAAAATCATTATTTTTCCAGTTTTTCAATTTTTCAATTTTTTTCAAATTTTTTAAATTAAAAATTTGATTTTTTTTCAATTACTATCATTTTTTGTTAAATTTGATTTTTTTTGATTTCAAATTTCAAATTGAATTTTGGTCCAAAATTTTTGGAAAAAAATCCAACAATAAAAAACATATTTTTTAACAAAATTTAATTTTTTTTTAAATAATATAAATTTTTCCAAAAGTTTATTTAAATAAATAATTTTTAAAAAATGTGATTTAAAAATAAAAAATTGAATTTTGAGAAAAATTGATTAAAATTTTTTTTAAAAATCAATTTTTTAATTTAAAATTTAAATAAACATATTTTTTAATTTTAATATTAAATTAGTGTCAATTCTTATGAAACAAAAAAAAAATTCTAAAATTTAAATTTTTAAATTAAAAAAAAAATTTCAATTTTTCGCATTAAAATTTTTTTTTCTTGATCTCTAACGATTACAATAAATATTTTTCAAGTCTAGATTGATTTTCAAAAAAACCAAAACCTAAAAAAAAAAACCCACCTAGTCTCCAACTTGTCCAAAGGGTACCATCCGGGTCTCCGTATCACTAATCTCATCAGAATACACTTTGCACTTCCCGATAATCGATCCATAAACCGCCACATCGAAATGACGTCTTCAAGCCTCCAGAAGTCATCCGAATAATAAGTACCATCCGATTTCCGCGTCGAAATCACTTTTTTCATAATTTTCACAGCCAATTTCATGTAATAAGGCCATTTCTGATTCGAATCAGCCATACGGACTTCAAAACGCTGAAAAATGGGCTACGATAGCTTCAAAGTCCGCAATTGTCGTCAGGTATGGTGCATTGCGGACTTTGCACCATATTTCACGACAATTGTCGGAAAATCGTGGGAAAAACGGTTCTAGGGTTAGTTTTTGTCAATTTTCACGTTAAAACCATAAAAACTTACTTTAATTGCGTCTAGAACCTCGGAAATGGTAGCAGTTTCTTTTTTCACCACTTCAATCGGAACTTCCGGCGTTTTTTGAGCAATTCTTCGGGATCTTCGACGGTTTTCTGATTCTGATGCTGATTTTGTGGCATTTTTATGATCTTCATGATTTTCCGGAGTTTTGGAAGCCTGCGGACTGTCAAAACTGAACGGAACCATGGCTTCTGGAGTTTTTGCTCTAAACCATCGAATTTTTAGTTTTTTCTCAGTTTTTTCTCAGTTTTTTCAATGAAATCTCACTTTTCCACAAGTTTTTCCTCCTCGGTACGTCTTCGTTTCGTTGGATGTTTAAGTTTTTGCGAAGATTTCGGAGTTTTGATACTTTCCGGTTTTTCTCCCAAAAAATCGATAATTTCCTCTTCGCCAATGACAATTTCAGGTCCGGCACGTAGATTTATAGCTTCTTCACGGGTATATGTGGCTAGAACCTGGAAAATTTTTAAAATATTTTTTTTTTGTGAAATTTTGAAATTTTTTTCAAAAACCTCAATTTCCGAGTCATTTTCGTCGATTTGACACGCATCAAGATGTGCTCGATAAGCTGCCAATGAGAATTTGGCATTGCACAGTTGACAAATCTAAAAATTCCGTAAAATTTTGAAATTTTTTGAAATTCTCACTTTTCCCTTGCTTTGCTTGTCGAATGCGGCCATAATCGATCGATTATAAGTGACTGGTGAGTCCGGTTTGAATGTTTTATCCTTTTTGCCATTTTTAGCCTTTTTCATGCTGAAAATTGCCGAAAAAACGGCAAAAATGGTTCGAAATTAAAGGAAAATGTTTGAGGACTAGTTTTTGAAAACGTGCAAAAGTTCGGCCGCCGGGTTCTCATTTGGCGCGAAATAAACGGAATTTGAAAAAAGTTGTTCGTTTTTAGCGTTTTCTTTGATTTTCTCCAACTTTTCACTTTGAAAACGGACTTTTATGTACAAATTGATTTATTAAAACGCAAAAAACACAAAATATATACACGAAACGAACATTTGGGTGGGAAAAAGAGACAGGTGACACCGGCGACAACCGGTAGAGAAAATCTATTGTAAAATCGAGAAAAATCGGGAAAAAACGGGTTTCGATGATTTACAATCAGAAAAAATTAACGGAAAAATTATTCATCAATGATATCCTCATCGATGTACGGCCAGGTGATGGCTTCGGTGAATGAGACGCTGCGAGATGAGTCGGGAGTGCTGAAATTTGAAATTTAGTTTGAAATTTTTAATTTTTCATTGAAATGTGTGAGAAAATTACGAAAATCCCAAGAAAATTCCAAGAAAATCCCAAGAAATCCCGGAAAAGTCGAAAATTTGTCACTACCATAAACTTTTTCTGTTTTTGAGCATGCGCCTTTAAAATAACAAAATTACTGTAGTTATACATTTTTTCGATTTTAATCGACTTTTGGTGATTTTTCCTAGCTTTTTTCGAATTTTTTCCCAGAAATTTGTTATAAAATTGTTGAGATATTGATTTTCCTGTTGAAAAATTCAAAAAAATCGAAAAAATTTGAGAAAAAAACAATTTTTTTCAAAACTACCATAAACTTTTTCTATTTTCGTGCATGCGCCTTTAAGGTACTGTAGAATTTAAAAATTATTTTAATTTTTGTCGGTTTTCCTCGTAATATTTCGCTGTTTTTAGGCTTTTTCCTGGGTTTTTTTTTGAAAATGACTCAAATCTGACATAATCTCTATAATTTTTCAGAAAAAAATCGAAAAAATCTGCGAAAATCCGACGAAAAATTGATTTTTAAAATATTTTGCAATTATTGATTTTTATCGATTTTCTGAATTTCTCACTTCAATTCAGGCGTCCCACAAGTTCCGCCTCGTCCATTGCTCAACCGAATCTTCGAAACACTGCTTCGCGGCGATTTAAGTAGTCGTCTGACCGAAACGGCAATCTGATGGCCAATGTTTCTGGAATAAATGGGTTCAACTTCTCAATCAATTTTATGTCTTTTCTCTTCTTTTTCATTGTCTATTCTTTCCCAAAATAACCCAGAAATATCTTCTTTTCCCTCTCAAAGTTCTTCTCCTTTTCCCATCCATTCCAAGTCCATTTCTTTGTCTTTTTTCGTCTTCTTAACTGAATTTCGAAACGGAATTGGCAAATTGGATAGAAAAAGAGCAGTGGAAATGAAGAGAAACTCGAGAGACAATGATGTAAACTTTCGAGAAAAAGGATTAATTTCATGACATGGAATTATTATGAATTAGGACAGGACTACTCTTTTGATGTCTTGGAGGGTATTTTGAGGTCGGAAATTTGGAAAATATACAAAGCAAAAGATGAAAAATCGAACTAGGGACCTGAACTTGACAGGCGACAGTGTTAGCCACTCGGCCGTCATTTTGAGCATGGCGCTGCGGGCGAAGCGCGCCGAATCAGCGAATCGCGTGAAAAAGTCAATTTTTTTCAGTTTTTATCGATTTTTGACAATTTTTCCATGACTTTGGTGTGATTGAAAGCTTTTTTGAGGTGTGGCCTTCAGATGAAATGCTTCACAATCAGAATTTCAGAACACGTCGATTTTTTGATTTTCAAATTTTTTTGGATTTTTTTGGAGCTTTTTGAATTTTTTGATTTTAAGAATTCAGAAAAATTTGGAATTGACTACAAACTACTAGAAATTGACCCGAAATTTCTAGAGAAAACGTAAAATTTTGAATTTTGAAAAAAACAATTTTTTTTTCGAATTTTTCGCTTTTTATGGCAATTAAATAAGCGAATTGCGTTAAAACTTGAATTTTTGTTTGATTTTTGTGTTCTTCAAAGCCATTTTACGGTGTGGACTTCAGATGAAGTGGTTGAGAATTCAGAAAACGTCGAAATTTGATTTTTTGAAAAAAAAAACAATTTTTTCGAAATTATCCATGTTTTTCGTTTTTTATGGCAATTAAGCGAATTTTGTTAAGATTTGATTTTTTTTTTCAATTTTTCGTAGGATTCAAAATCATTTTAAAGTTTGGCCTTCAGATAAAGTGCTTGAGAAATAAGAAAAACTCAAAATTTGAATTTTCAAAAAAAAACTTTTTTTTTTGTTGAATTTTTCCATTTTTTTAGCTGTTCAAATAGCATAATTTTCTAATAAAAAATGCGAGAAATGTTTTAAAAATTATTAAAGATTAATTTTTTTTTTCAATTTCCACACCCCCAAAATTCGGTCATTTTCATTTCCATTTCCATGGACTTCCGTTTTTTTCCATTCTTCCGCCTTTATAAAAATCGTCATTTTCGCCTCGTTTTTTTTCCACGCAAACTTCTCAATTTTCACTGTCGGCTTCTTTCTCTTCGTCAATTCTTTGCCTTTTCCGCCTCAAATTTCAACATTTTTTGCTGACTGGCTTGGCTGGCCAGGCCAATCTTTAGAGTGTCCCCTGGCTGAGTGGAGTCCCGGAAAAAAAATGATGAAGGGTGAGGGGGAGGGGGAAGTGGAATTTGGTCTACATGA
Source organism: Caenorhabditis sp. 39 LS-2015 (assembly GCA_900536345.3). Taxonomy (NCBI): domain Eukaryota; kingdom Metazoa; phylum Nematoda; class Chromadorea; order Rhabditida; family Rhabditidae; genus Caenorhabditis; species Caenorhabditis waitukubuli. The sequence goes on from LR562694.1 coordinate 19,640, forward strand.
AGGGGAACATGTTGAAATTGGGGGGGATGTAAGGAAATGAGGATGGGAAAATTCTAGGGAATTTTAATTTTTTTTTGATTTTTTGAAATGCGGAAATGAATAATATGGTGTTTTTCTTTAAGGATTTGAAAATTTTTAAAATTTGAAAAAAAAAATTGAATATCAAATTTTTTATTTATTTTTTTTCCATTTTGTTTCATTTCTTTTTTAATGAAAATATATACTCCGACGTTTCGCAACCCCATAAAACTAGTTAGTTTTTCAAAAATAATGGTACTAATTTTAAAATTCGCCAGGTTTTTTTCGGCGAATTTCGATGAAACTCAAATTTGTCAATGAGGTTGCGAAATGTCGGGTGCTGTTTTAAAACTGATAAATAATGAGAAAAATTAAAATTAAATTCTTTTTTTAAATGTCTGATTTTTAAATTTTCAAAAAAATTTCTGATTTTTCTAATTGTAAAATTTTTTTTTTTGAAACTCAAATTATTTTTCGAAAAAACTCCAAAAAAAACAATAGGTGGTCGCGAAACGAAGTGGCGATGTTTTTCAAACAAAAAAATTGAAAATTAAAAATTCTCGTAATTTTTGAAATTTTCAAAAAAAATTTCACTCAAAAAAATCCAGAATTTGTTTTGAAAAATTTTAAATTCCAAAAAAGCATAAATGGTTGCAAAACGTCGCTGGGGAACGTTTTTAAACATTCAAAACTGTTTGAGTGAAAATTTTGAGATTTTTAAAAAAAATTTCAAATTGGAAAAAAATTTCAAAAAAAATAAAAAATTCTCAGAAATAAAAAAAAATCCTTCCAATCCCCTCCAAATTCTCCCAAATTCCCCCAAAAAAATTCAAAACCTCCTAAAAAACCGGCACGTCCACACGAATGTCCCCTAATCGAATTACACCATGTTCCTCTCGGTTTTCGTCTATTTTTCTTTTTTTCATCAAATTTTCCCTTCGAAAATTCGTTTTTTTCACCGAATTCCCGCAAATTCTCACATGATTCATCCAATTCACACTTCCTTTTCCTCATATTTTCGCTGTTTTTTTTTTCTATTTTTCGTTTGTAAGGGGCTTCATCAATTCGCGTTTTTTTCTGCGGTTTGCCGGTGAAAATGATGCTATTTACAGATGCAAGGCCAAGTTTTCGAAGGAAAAGTCCCAATTCAACCAAAAATTCGTCAATTCGCGAGCGAGAATGACCTTGACAATGGAGTTGTGAATGAAGTCGAAAACGAGCGGGAAAACGAGCGAAAAAAAGAGCAAAAATGACAGGGAAATTGCTCATTTCCGGGTTGTGTCCCGCGCGGACAATTATACCGCGACGAGTTCACCTGTCCTTTGCGTCCTTCTTCAAGGTTGAAGAGCTGCGGAGAACATTTAGCGTTTTGAAGTCGTTTTTCAGAGCGAAACTTTATTTTTTGTTGAAGATATTCAATTTACATCAATGATTCGAAATTTCACTGAAAAAGTGCGAGACTGGGCTGCAAAATGTGTAATTTTCGTTTTCGATTTTTCCGTAATGTAATTTAATTTACGCACAATTGTCAGTGAAATGGTCATTTTTTTCAAATTATCAATTATTTTACGAAATTTTGATGATTATTGATTTTTTTTCAAAAAAAAATTAAATTTTTCATGAAAAACGGCTGAAAAACGTTGGCACCGCGGCGCGACAATTTTCAGTTGGGTTTCACACCTTTTTCAGTGGAACGATTGTGCTTTTTCGATTATTGATTATCAAAAATTGAATTTTTGCGAAAAAATGGAAGTTTCACTAAAAAAACAGCTACACAACGTTCGGAACCAAATTTTCGACAAAAATTTCTGAACAATTTGCGAGAAAAATTCCGCAAAATTTCAAATTTTCGCCGGAAATTCATTCTGAATTTTATTTTCACAAATTTGCGTTGGGTCTATTTATTCAATGAAGTCTCTCCTTGAAAAACTATTGAAAAACGGCAGCCAATCCGAGTTTCAAACGTTTTCAGTAAAATGACTGTATTTTTCGGATTATTGATTTTTTTAATTGAACATTTATTTTTCCAACAAAAAATGAAATCTCCCATGAAATGCCTCGCTGCGAATTATCCAGGAGTCTAATTTTCGGCGGAAAAGTCCCAATTCAACCGGGAATTCGTCAATTCGTGAGCAAGAAGGACTTTGAATGAAGTCGAAAACGAGCGAAAAAAAGAGCAAAATGACAGGGAAATTGCTCATTTCCGGGTTGTGTCCCGCGCGGACAATTATACCGCGACGAGTTCACCTGTCCTTTGCGTCCTTTGCCAAGGTTGAAGAGCTGCGGAGAATAATTCAGAAAATTGCTCGATTTGTCATGACAATGGACGCGACGCGTAAATTTGCGAAATTTCACAATGAATTTCCGGCGAAATTTGAAATTTCCCGAAATTTCTCGGAAATTTTCGAGAAATTTCCGCGTAAATTTGCTTGTTGCGAAACGAAAATTTGGTCCCCCCGTCACATGTCTCTCTCCAGAGGGGACTACATAAAGGGGGAAATTTAGTTGTAAACGAGGGGGAGAAGTGCACGGATGGACAGGAGATATGGCGAGCTCGAGAAGGGGTGTATTTGACTATTTGACATCACTTTTTCTCGTTTTTGTTCTCTTTTTTGACATGTTTTGTTCTATTTTTAGCGAATGCTCACAACAGTAGGATAAAATCAAACAGATAAAAAAAATTTCAAAAAAATTGGTTTTTTTCAAAATTTAACATTTGAAATTTCCTGGACTCTGGATGGTTTTTCCGGTTATTTTTTGTGTTTTTAAAACAATTTTAATATTTGAAAAGCAAAAAATAAATGAAAAAATCCAAGAAAAATGAAAAAAATGGAAAATCTGACGTCTTCTGAACGCATTTCCAGATTCTGGAGCGTTTTATCTGAATCTACCTTTCTAGAATTTTTCAACTCTTCAAAAACACTCCAAATTCCAAGAAAAATCCACAAAATCGGTTTAAACTACAATTTCTACTATAAATCTGCCAATTCTGTGCGTTTTCCTCGCCGCGCCAAGGTGGCCTGTCAAGTTGCCATCCCGAGTTCGATTTTCCCTTATCCAAGACGTTTTTCATTTTTTGAAAGTGAAAATAGTTGAGTTAAAGTGTTCTAGACGTTCGACTCGATTCTACTGCTACTCGACAAAAAAAGTCACTTTTCATTTCGCCAAATGCCATTCAAAATGGATTAGTTTCGTTTGGTTTGAAAGGGTACGGGTTGCAAAGGGACTGGGGGAAGGGGGAGAGTAAAGGGAAAAATTACTGGAAATATACGATTTGGGGGGAAAAAAATGGACTTCAATTTTCTTAAAAACATTTTTTAGAGGTTTAGGCTTACGGGCTAAATTCTAATTGTAAGGTTCAAAATGAGGTCTGAAGCCTAAAATGTGACACTTTAGTCTGAGGTTTTAAGGTTCTAATTGTAAGTTAGAAGTCTTAAAACATTAAATCTAATACCTAAAGCTTAAGGCCTAGAGATCCAAACTCTGAAGCTCAAAGCCTAAGATTTAAGACTTGAAGTCTAAGAACTTATGTCCCAAAACTTAGGGTCTAAGACTTTAGGCCTAAGACCTAAAACCTAATTTTAAGTCATAAAGGCTCAGACCTAAGACCTGAAACCTAACAAGGCCTAGAACCCTTTGTTAGGTCTAAATTCTAGAAATTAAGCTTAAGACCAAAGGCCTAAGACCTTAAGCTAAGGTTCCAAGGTCTAAAACCTGAAACCTAACCTAAACCCAACCCTAAAAATAGTTGTCTGACTCACCTCAAAGCTCCCATAGTTCCTCTGGTTCTTCTTCTTTTTTCTAACTTCGGGAACGAATTCTTCTGGTTCTTCTGGCTCTTCTTCTATTCCAAGACTTCCTCTCCAAAAGCCGACCAACCAGAGCGTGAATATACGTGGAAATTGACGAGAATAGAAGCCTCAGCCAAGAGAGAGAAAGCAAGCGCGGACAAAGTGACTCGAGCTCTGCTGCTGCTGCTGCACACACACTGCACCACACCAAAATGAGCACTTGAAGCACACGGAAAACGAGAGAAAGAGAGAGAAAGAAACGCAGAGAAAATGAATAGGCCACGCCCCTTTTTGTGGGGACGGGACCTTGTGGACAAGGACTATTAGAGGAAGAGAGTATGAGATTCGAAGAGACGCAGACTCAGACGGAAAGTTTGTTTCAAAGGAAAAATGGACGCGGCAACGACCCGACCGACTGGAATAATTCATTCAAAACGGGACCCCCTCCCCTCGTACACTTATCAGAATGTGGTCGTGTTTGGCTATGCCTCACAATCAGTTGAATAATGAAGAAGGAGAAGAAGAGATTTTAGGGTTTTTTTTTCATAAATTTGCCTGGAAAATTCGGGAAAAATAGAAAAAAAAAATGAAAAATTTTCGAAAAAAAAAATATTTTTTTTTTAATTTTCGAAAAGTTTTAAATTTGACGTTTTCTGGATTCTAAATGGGTTTTCAGTTGTTTCTAGTGTCTTTTGATTGTTTGGACACAAAAAAACGGAATATTTGAAAAAAATCGAAAAAAGTTGAAAAATCCCAGAAAAATTGAAAAATTTCTAAAAAAAACATGTTTTTAAATTTTTTTTTAATTTGACGTTTTTTGGATTTTCAATACGTTGTTTGAATATGTCTACTGTTTATTATTGTCTTAACACAAAAAATAACCTGAACCCGAAAAAAACGAAAATTGTCGAAAAAAAAACATTTTTTTTTTAAATTTTCAAAAAAAAATTTAAAAAATTAAGATTAGTGTTTTTGATAGTGCAAACACCAAAAACAATAAATCATAACATAAAGTTTTAAAAAAATGGATGAAAAAAATTAAAAACTTGAAAATCCCTGAAAAATGGAGAAAAAATTGGAAATTTTCAAAAAAAAAATATTTTTTTTTCAAATTTTTTAATTTGACGTCTTTTGAATTTTAAATTACTTATTTCTGATGTTTCTTCTTGTTTAAAAACACAAAAAATGACAATTGTCAAGAAAGTTTCGAAAAATTCAAAATTTTACGAATCAGACGTCAAATTTTCAATTTTTCTCGAAATTTCCCGAAAATTTTGGATTTTTTTCGTCAGAAGCCCCATAAATAGAAAAAATCATCAGAATGTGTTTCTTTGATTGTGTTTGTGTACATGGTACACTTGAATGAAAAAAGAAAAACGAGAAAAAAGAGATGCTCATCTCATCATTCTCATTGTTCTCTTTTCCCCCGGTTTCCCGCCTTTTTTCTCCCATTTTTTCATTTTTTTTGTGTTTGTTTCTTGTTCTATCGCTATGTGTATGTGCTTTTGCAATATATTAAAAAAGGGATTTACAAACACAAATTAGAAGAGGATTACTGTAGCTTGGTGTTTGCGGATGGAGAGTGGTGGATTCTACGACAAGATGCACTTTCCAAATGGATTTTGAATTTTCCAAAGATTGGACTAAAAAAGAAGTGTTTATTAGTTTGATAGCCCAGTTTTTGAAAATTAAAGACCCCGACGTTTCGCAACCACGACGTTTCGTCTCCTAATTGTAAGTCCATAAAAATTCTATCAAGTTTTGGCTTCA
>LR562699.1:8154-18612 GCA_900536345.3 Caenorhabditis sp. 39 LS-2015
TCATCTCCGCCCGCTTCCGTCGACGTCTTCTGACCGTCTCGCGAGTGTCTTTCGACGACTTTCAACGCCTCCAACATCATCAGAATCCTGCCGTTCTCCAGCGCGCCGCCTTTCGACGATTGTCGCGATTTTTGAGGCGCCGCGTCGAAAACCGTGAAGAACGACGAGAGAAGCACGTTTTCGGGATACGTGACCTCTTCAGAATCCTCCAATTCGCCACACGTGTCCCGAAGCTTCGTCTCGATCCCGTTCACCTTCTGGAGCACCGATTCGACTTCGACACTCGTCAGAAGCGTCGATGGCAGTGTCGTGAGTCGTCCGCAACTCTTCAGCAGTTGTTGAGTGTCCGGATGGCAAAGCCACGTGGATATCACGTTGATGGCCGGGAGAATGAGAAGGTCTCGACGGGAAATGTGCATGGCGAGTTGCGGTTTCTTCTGGCCCGCGAAAATGTCGACGAGTACCATGTAGAACGTGATGAGCGCTCTGACAGATGATCGCCGTTGGCTAGAGTTGTCGGGTTCTGGAATTGGGGGGTTTTTTTGTTGTTGTTGAACTTTTGCCCGTGAAAAAAAGTGAAAAAAAACAAACTCACTCTTGGCGTTCCTCTCCAATGCAAATATCATCAATGTCGCTAGTTTGGCGAGTTGTTGGGCTCCGAAAACCGTGTCCGGTTTCGAAAGTGACGCGTACAGGAAACCGAAAGCGCGGTCCGAGACACTGGAAGATGGTTTTTTGAAAAAAAAAACGAATTTTATTATTGTTTTCTGGCAAAAAGAGCTACTTGGCCTTGAAAATGCAAGCCGCGACGCGACACGCAACGCGCGACTCTCTACAGTTCAATTTTTCATCAAGTTGTTATGCGCCTTTAAAACGAAACAGCAAGCGATTTAAAACTCAATTTTTCTGATTTTTATCGTTACTCGCTATTAAACAGTAACCCAAAAATCAGAAAAATTGAGTTTTAAATCGTTTGCCATTTCGTTTTAAAGGCGCATAACAACATGATGAAAAATTGAACTGTAGAGAGTCGCGCGTTGCGTTTCGCGTCGCGGCTTGCGTTTTCTAGGCCGAGTAGCTCATTATCTCGTAAAACTAATTGTAAACCTCAAAAAGTTCTCCATTCCGATATTGGAAACGAGCAGTCCGAAAGTGCCGCACAGATAGGTGACGGCTCTTCGCTGAAGTTGAGCATTCGGCTGTTTTTTGATGTCGCTGAGAATGTTGTCAGCCAACTTTTCGCCGGTTGTCGAAGTCGTCGCGTCCGTCACCGGGTGAATGTAGATCTGAAGCTTTAGGAAGCGTAAACACACGGTTTTTCGATTTTTTTTTTCGAATTTTCCTACCTCAACCATCGCCAGCAACGCCTTCCTCGCCTCGTCGACACTGGCCGTCGCGATGCCCAACTCATCGTCGAGTTTCGGTTGATACAATTTGATTTTCTTCTGAATCGCATCCAGCCTGCCCGGCAGTCGATCACCGGCCATCGGAAACGGAAATTCGCATGCCAAGGCTCTTGCGAGATGGAAAAACTCATCGATTACACGCTCCTGAAAATGAGGGGAGAATTGGAGGATGATCAAAACTTTTCGATTTTTTTGCAGGGGAGTGAGGAGATATTAGGGTTACGGTATCACTTGGGTCTCGAAGAGACGAAAGAGATACCGTATCCCTGAGAGAAAGTTAGAACATTTATGAGGGGGGGAACCAAATGGAAATGGAAAACCAAGCCGTTAGAGTTAGAGAAAAAGAGATGTATAATAATAAAACAGGCAGCGAACATCGATATTTCACAACGCGACGTTTCGCAACTGCAAGTATCTGTTTTTCAAATGATAGTTTTAACGTTTTGAGTTGCGAAACGTCGGGGTGTGTAGAGGAGGAGGGTAGACATTTCGAAAAAAGTGTGTCAGGCGGTAAAAAATTTGTATTATAAAAAAATAAGCAGAAAACCGAGATTGTTTTCTGTTTTTTCTCTCGATCAATTCCCATCACCAAAAAAATGTAAAAATGTTAGAAAAACCCGGTAAGCAAGGGGCACACGCAAGGATTGTTGAAGAGGAATAGGAGACGACAAGGACGGTGACAAGTTATATTAGGACATGGAAGTGCGGTGGCGGAGAAATGACATAAAATCGAAATATGGGCGGCTCGAAACCGACGAAACCTTTCTTACACGAAAAAGTGAAATTTTCGGCATTTTATAGACGACTGCAAGGTCTAAAATCACATTAGAATCATGGAAAACCAGGAAAACTGAAGTAAAAAAGAATAAATCAAAACTGTATGCTTTTGCAATTCTGTATCATTGTTTTCTGGCAAAAAGAACTACTTGGCCTAGAAAACGCACGCCGCGACGCGACACGCAACGCGCGACTGACTCTATAGTGACATTTTACGTTCGCCAAGTCGTTATGCGCCTTTAAAACGAAACGGCATTGGCAAACGGAAAATGTCTCTATAATTGCTCCCAGGGTCAGTCGCGCGATGCGTGTCGCGTCGCGGCTGGCGTTTTCTAGGTCAAGTAGCTCATTTTGCCCGAAAACAATAATACAAAATTGCAAAAACAACAATTTTCGATTTCTTCCTTTTCACTTCATTTTTCCTGGTTTTCTATGATTCTAATGATATTTTAGGCCTGACAGTCGTCTACAAAATGCCAAAATTTCACTTTTTCATGTAAAGTTCATCGGTTTCGAAGTGTCCGATTTCCAGAATTTCCAGACGACTTCTCCACCACCATTCTCCCCCAAAAATTGAGCATCCAGCACCCCCATTTCTCAGATAAATGATTTTTAGTCTATCTAGAAATTAGGTAATCTATCCAGAAAATCAAAACTGACAAGAAGATTTATCAATATACTTAGATATCTTAGTCTACACAGATTCGTCTAGATTCGAAAATCCCTAACGCGAGCTCCCAATCTATGAAGAACAGTTTGAAGACTAAACAGATCTATATAGATTTGTGAAGTCGCGCAGCGTGTGCGTCGCGGTTCACTTTTTCGAAACTGTTTTTGTTTTTTATTGTTACTCTCGTTTTTTTTTTCATGTTTCGCCGTGTTTCTTGATATTTTTTTCTTGGAACTGATATTTTTCAGCAAGCGGCAACGATAGGAAACGATTTTTACGTCGGAAGTATTTATCAGAATCGGATATTCATTTGAAAAAATGCTGTTCCTCATACGCTAGTCTGCAATGCTCTCATAAGTAACGTAAGTTTAATTCTTATTCACATTTCTTATCAAAGCAGTATGAATTCAGAACATCATGTGCTGCTCCAGCAATGCCAACACATTACATTTTTCGGAACATGATATGGACGGAACGTGCTTGGAGGATATTCGAGGATGGTCCGATGCGACTATGCTGTTCGAATTGGGAGCCGCGACAACGCCGGAACTCGCAATAAGATCAATTGGTCAACCGTATAATCAAATGCTTTTTCGAAATTTTAATTTGACTTTTAATCAATAAACGGTTTTTGTGAAAAAAAAACTTTTTTCCTATTCTATTTAGCGCGAATACCAATCTTAACGAGCAAATTTCGAATCTCTTCATAAAAGTTATGAATCTGTCTAGATGTTTCTAAATCTGAATAGGAGCTTTCCAATTCTATACAGAAGAAACCTAAATCTGTCTAGGTGCCATAGATCTATTCAGAAGCGTTATCAATCTATACAGAGAAAAACCGAAACTGGAAATGGGGATCTAGTTCCTAAGAAAACTAGGAATAGATTGGGAAAGTTTCTGGATAGACTAAAAATCATTTACCTGAGTGAACGCTTCGAATGTCTTGCAGTAGGGGAAATAAGGAAACTGTGTTTTGTGAAGCCGAGTTTCAAGTTTTTATTGAAATATATTCATCGGAATGAGCAGAAAGTCATGAATCTCGTTTTTTTTTCAAATGAACAGATCGATGGCTCGCTGTGGAAATAGAAATTCTCGGGAATGCAATTGTGCACATTCGGATTAAACGGAAAAATATTTTTTAATTTAAAAAATTACAAGTTTCACATCGAGGCAGCTCAAGGAAAGAGAAACTTAAATTTCTGCAAAATTAAGGAGTTCACGTGGAAATTATAAAAAAAATAATTTCCACGTGACCTCGAAATTTCCACGTGACCCCGAAATTAATCGACGTGGCCTGCTGTTTCACATTCAGTCATTTGCAACAAAAAATCCGGTCGGGTCACGTCGAACGTTAATAAATTATGGTAAGTCATTTTCAAATATATTTTTTTTGAATAAATTCATTTTAAATGCCGGAATCGATTCTCCAAATTAATAACATAATTTTTAAAGCTTAATTTCAGTTGAATAAATGAATAAATATTTTCCAACTTCCAATCCCAATTTTTTTTCCTTTTTAATTCCAAAATAGTTTCAAAACATTTATAAAATCTCCATTTGAAATACGCGCTCTTTTTCTCAAAATTTTCGAAGACCTACCGTACTTCTCCGTTTCTCGTCGGCACTCTCTCGTTTTCCCCCTGCTAGCAGCATGCTCTCTCGCTCGCGACCACCCACGTTGCTGGCTACTGTAGGGCTTTTTCGCTGCCGTTCATTTCATTTTTAATTTTTTTTGGGATTTTTCCTCTTGCTGCTATCAGCTGATCGACTGAAGACTGGTTTTTTCGATCCGAGTTCTATTTTTTTTGGATTTTTTCTCAAATTCTACTGTTTTGTTCTCGAGTCGATCGTCACTGTCCTGAATTTGTATTCATCCTACCCGGAACTCCTAAAAAATCCTAAAATTAATTCTATATTTCCAAAGTTTAACTCATAACCGCCAATTTTCCGCTTTTATTGTCATCATTTTTAATTCCAAATGATTTTTCAGAATAATTTGAAATATACGATTACTCTATGCTACTAAAACCGCTGTTCATTGGCGGTTTACTTGCTCTAACTCTTCTGTCTCTAGTCGAAGGAGGTGAGTTCTTCAAACTAAACTTAATCAAAACATTTCTCCTCTTTAGCAAGTACTCGTATTGACAAGTGGAAAGTTCGCGGCAAATCCAGATACAGGAGAGTCTCGCACAGTGAGTTAAATTTATCGGTTGATTGAGTACTCAAATTATAATTTTCAGATGATTTCATATCACTGGTCGATACCACCAGCGCTACCGCTCGACTTGTGTCTGCAGTTTCCTTGCAAAACGGAATTATGAACGAAACAATCCCACCTACTGATGCACTCGCTGAACTTCTGAAGATTGGAGCCGTGGATGTTGAAAAGTTGCAGACGTTCAATAAAGATAACGTTAGAAGTGCCCTGAAGGCTTTGGATCAACTACAGCCAAGACTCATATCCACTGCGGAAGGTGATAAGTTGGAGGCGACGATTATTCTGCTGGACTCCTGGAGACAGAAACATGAGAAGGTTGGAGACGTGAAGGACATCAAACTGGCCAAGGAGTACTACGCTGCGGTCGAGAAAGCTCAAGGGAAGACATTCAAACACGTTTTCACTCAAGTCACGGCTTCTTCCATTCAATCATTTATCAGCACTTTCACCAACATTTTGTTGACTATCCAACAAAAACCTATGAACGAAGATAGGTTCCTGAGCCAGCTGAGTACGTTAAACTCTTACTTCACCGATATCGAAAGCTTTACCAGTGGTCTTTCGAATAGCTTGGCTTCGCTTCGTCAATTCGATGATCTTACCCGAAGAGACTTTGTCGTCGACTCGCCACAGCGGCACTACATTGACCTGCTCAACGACATCGAGGCCACCAAGTCGTCAATCGTCAGTGGTAATTCTGCCGCCGCCCAGACACAGATTGCAAACACTGTCAACAAAGTGCACACTGAGTTCTCCGAAGCTGCTTCTACTGATTTGTTCCACTTGGCTGAAATCGTCTCTTCCCAATCGCACAATGGACACAAGTCGCTGATATACACTTCTGGATTGCCTAATGGATACTTGGACCTGGGGAAGTTGGACGGCGATGTGAACAACCCGGCAATAAAACCACTACTTGGCAAATTCAGTCCGACGGATCTGCAAAATGGTTTTGCTCCGTTGAAGACACTGACAAGCGACGCCATCGATCTGCATCAAGCCTGGAGCCCTCTGAACCAATCGGAAAGTGTGGATGCCTGGAAACAGCTGGATTCGTTGACAAGATGGTTCGGTGCTCTCAAATCTCCGATCAAGTCTGCCACCGTCACATCTGCAGCTTCTTTTGGAGAAAAGTCTGTACCGTCCTTGAGATTTTCCACTAATTTTGCCAAGTCAATCGAGAAATCCATCAAATTGAGGTCTACTTTATTGAGTGTTCGCCAGAGAGCGGAAGTACTGGAGAACTCGACTTTCGTGGGAAACTTGTCACTGCTCTCCGAGTTAAAGAAGTTTCTGCCCAATTCGCCAATCAACGATGTCACCAAAGTTCCTCAGCTGATGGCGGAGTTCAAAAAGTTCAAAGATGCACAGAACCTGCTCGACGCTCTGAATGGACTGAAGCCGATGGTTCAAGATATTTACGATGATTTGGTCAATGTTAACATTACCCAGACGATCAAAGACATTTCCGGAGGGCAAACGGTGCTAGAGAATTTTGTGGGACACTCGGATGCCGGAGCTGTCAACAACTATTTGACAGAGTTGACAAATTCTGAAGTGAAGTCAGTGGCGGAGATGGTGCAATTGGTTCAACAGATTCGAGTCTTCACCAAAAAATCGACGTTCGATCAACAAGTTCTCAAAATGGCGAACTTCATCGCGTCTTCTATTCCCAAAGTCAAAACTCTCGTCAATGCGATCAAGGCAATCGTAACCGACCAGAATCCAGATGCGACAAAACTGAAGGAGCTGAAGATCTCGGAGGAGGATTCAAAGAACTTCGGCGACGCTGTGATGTTGTTGAACAATATTCAGAAGTTTTTGGAAAAGGAGGGCGACTTCGAGACGGTTCTTGAGGCTGAAACCGTGAAGATTGTGCTACCACTAATTCAATCGGATGGTCAGAAGAAGAAACAGTGGCTGGACAGCTGGGGTGACTTTGACGGGACGAAGAAAACGGTCAAGTTCACTTTTGCTGATATGAAGACGCGGATCAATTCGATTTCGACATCTTCCATTTCGAAATTTGCCGATTATAAAGACGTGTTCAACAAATTCAATGGTTTACACGATCTGAATTTGGAAATGGAAAGTCGCGGAACAGTCTTGGAGGAATTGGCGCCGAAAGCGAACGTTACGCTCATTTTAAAAATGAATCTGGAGAAACTGGATGCCATCAATCTTCACTTCGCAAGTTCATCGACCTCGTTGAGTCTCCTACCCCAGACGTTGGCCAATTTGGATCAGGCTTTTCAATTTGTTGCACAACAACAGACGCTTGTAATTCCACCACCAATCCAAAATTCATCCGCACCGTGAGTTTTGCTTTTTTTGAAAATATTTATGCGCATCAGAGTGTAAAAGTCACCTTATTTCAGCAAACCAGATGTGTCGCAATCCAAAAACCTGTTTCCTGAACCAGAAGAGAGTTCCTCGAACCCAAACTGGGTCATCTTTTTGGTGATTGGCATCGTTGTCGTTTTTCTAATCGCTGGTTGCATTTGGTACTTCTTGTATTTCAAGAAGGCGAAGAAGAGTCAGCAGATGCAAGATCCGGAGGCGCAGCTGAACAGCCACACGACTCAATCCTCGGAAACGTCTCCCAATACATTCGTTGCAACTGTGGTAGATGACCGTTTATTGAAAAAACTCCACAAACCAAAACAAATTACTGTATCAGTCGAGGAGGTGACACTGCAGAGAAAAGTTCGTGCAAAAGCGCCTGAGAAGCCAAACATCGAACCGAAGAAGGAGACACCGACTGATCCGAAGAGTGAGCCGAAGAATGAGCCGGACGAAAATTACCAATTTTCAAACCGGCAACTAATTCGATACCCTCAGGAAACGAATCCAATCAAATTCTCGCCAAGAATCATTAACCAAGTTGAAAAGGATTTCGAAACATTTCACAAGCTGTTAAGAGCTGATGCTGTCAAGAATAATGAGGAAAGGGGCAAGACATGGTTGGAACTCGAAGAAAAACAGGAGATGGAGAGAAAATTGACGACAGCCAGAGAACCATCGGAGAAGAGCGCAGAGAAGGGCGGTGGCAGCAAAGAAGGACAGCAGGAAGTTCAAGGAAACCAAGGAGGGTCGGAAGAACAGATGGCTACATGCATGGATTCTTCAGATAAAGAGGAACGCAAGGAGGCGGGGAAAGGTAGCCGTGAAGGCTGGGAAAGGTCGAGAAGCCTAAGTCCAACCAAACCGCTATTGCCCAAAAACAACGGAAAAAAGGATCACAGCCGGGAACGACATAGGAGAAGTAAAAGTGCAGGTGGTAAACCGAATCCACCACGTATTGTTATCAAAAAGGATGATTTTGTTGTACCCCCTGAAGGCATTTCACGCCCTGTCAGCCCCGAAGAACTGGATGATTTATATCTTCCAAAACTATTACGCGATCTTCTGACTTCTGGTGGTTCGAAAAGACTGGATATTCCCGTGAGTTTGAATTTTAAAGTGATTTCTCAATCATTATCAAATTTTTCTTTTCAGTTTTCCCGAGTGATGACACTTCTGAAACTTGTGCAAAATCGCTTCATGGAAAACAGGAAAGCCTTGATCGACATCACGGAAGGTGACTACAGAGTGATGGGAGACATCCACGGCAACTTTCACGCTTTGCTTCAACATCTCAGCGTAAGATTTCGAGTTTTGAAGAACAACTTTGACATTTACTATTTAGGTGTCTGGTTTACCACACGAAATGAAGTCCATCTGTCTTGGTGACTATGTCGATCGAGGAAAAATGTCGCTTGAAGTCGTGTGTCTCTTGTTCCTATTCAAGATTGTCTACGGTGACCGCGTGGTTCTGATTCGAGGCAATCACGAGACGCCACTCGTGAACCTGTGAGAAGATTATTTTGAGAGGTTCTTATTAATTATTTCCAAACACAGGGTATACGGCTTTTCCGATGAACTCCTGGACCGTTATGGACCCGCAGGCGACAAAATGTATATTATGTTCAACGAGGTTTTCTCGTGGATGCCAGTGGCTGCCGTGGCTGCCAAAAAAGTGCTCCTTGTGCACGGAGGTCAGCTGCCGCGTTTAGAGCATTTAGTTCAAAGTTTTCTGTGAATTACAGGAATTTCGGCTCAAGCCGAATCTCTCGACATGGTTAGAAGCGTTCAGTTGCCGTTAGTGGACTTCACCAATCTAGTACAGTTTTCAAAGCTCTAAATTTTGAAAAATATTTTTTTTTTCCAGTCTTTCGTTTTGGATATGCTGTGGTCAGATCCAAGTGGTCCTGGAGACTTCATTCCCAACAAAGATCGTGGCACTTCGTGTTGCTTTGGAGTGAAAGCAACGAAAAAGTTTTTCAAAAACAACGATCTGTCATTAATCGTTCGAGGTCATCAGGTGGGCAAAATTTCAAGTGGCGTTTTGCTTTGGTTGAGAAACAAAAATTTAGGTCGCTACTGATGGTGTAATGAAGTTTGCCGATGGAAGGGTACTCACGGTCTTCTCGGCGCCAAATTATCAAAATAGAAACAGTGGAGCCGCCATTTTTTTCGACAAAAACTTGAACATATCCGGCCACGTATTGGTGCCGAAAGGTCGGGACAACCTTAAAGTACCGAACGTTGTGGCCCCGCCGAGCACTGTGTTTTAATCTGTGCAACTATATTGATCCGCACATGTTTTTTGTTGTTGTTGTTGTATTTTTGCTTGCCTTCGGGAACAGACCGGCTCGAAAACAAGCAATCCGCTTTTCAAGAAGCCGGCCTCTGGAACGACCCGGCTTGAGTCAGGGAGCAGTCCGGCTTGTGTCAAGAATTGAACTGCTGGTTTTTCTTGGGGCAAGCCGGACAGTTCCCCGACTCAAGCCGGTCTGCTCCTGAAGGCATGCCGTATCATGCTTGACTCAAGCCGAGTTCCAGCCAGGGTGCAAACTTTTCGTACGGACTCCTGGTCACGCCCGGCTTGGGACAGTCAGAATCAGCCGAGTTGTTATTGTAGTTTTTTTTAAATTAATTTTTTAATTTTTTTAATTTTTTTTAATTAAAAAGGGTAACTTTAATATTCGCCCCCCACCCAAATTACAATAGCCCCCCGGTAATTTACGAAAGTCCCCCACTTTTCAAGATATAGTATTGACCCCCGCCTATTCCAATAATAGAAACGTTAAAATTATTTTTTGTTTTAACGTGAACTTCATTTTTCAAAAGGCTGATGCTGGAAAAGTATTTATTTCTCGTTTTTCTTAACTATCCTGCCGGTATGCTGCTCTTTTAAATTTTTATAAACGTCGGAGGTACGCCCTTTTCTACTTATTTCCTATGGACCCTTTTGGATTAACTCTAGTCGCTATGTATTTGCGTAATAGAAGCAGATGTATTACCTAAAAACAGAAAAATGGGCAGGATAACCATTCCAACAGTTT
>LR562702.1:7707-22076 GCA_900536345.3 Caenorhabditis sp. 39 LS-2015
CTCGTATCGTGAAGATAAAGGAGAAAGTCATACACAGTAGGTTGATTTAGTTTGAGGTTGCTAATTCAAGAAACACCGTAGGTGTTTGGAAAAGAACAAAGAATATTCTAGATGAAAATTGTAAGAACCTATTTTTCAGCAACCGCTATACTCCTTATAGCCACAAGTTTTACGTTTGTGGGAAGTATGCTGGCTTTTCGAGTAAGAAGATCGATAAAGGCATTACCGTGACGGGAACATGAACGCCACTAGGTTCCTCGGAAATAAATGCTTTGTTTAATAGATAAATTGATTATAATGTGAATTGTTGATTGAACTTCAGCACGGAATTTCAGAACCGGAATAGAACGAAAGGATTGAGAAACCGGGTTTGAAATCTAGAAAAACTTCACAAGGGAAGTGTTTTTAGCGTAGGTATCAGATATTTTTCATAATTTTTTACGGTAAAGAACAGCTCTATATGAGTCGATTGGCAAAATCCTAGCTCCCACTTTTTCCATTTTTAGGAGTTATGACGTCTCCAAGATGACATCCTGATTTTCATTTCTTCACCATTGTCCCGCCAAAAATTCCACACACGCGTGACTCCGCGTGACAGCGAAAATATAAAAAGCGGGAACCGAACCCACACCTTCGCTACCAACACGCGCGCCTTGAACCACTCGGCCACTCGACCAGACGTTTCGAGGGAAATCCGGAGGTTGTGATATTTTCGCTGTCACGCGGAGTTACGCGCGTGTGGAATTTTTGGCGGCATAGTGTTGAAGAAATGAAAATCATAACTTCTGAAAATGGAAAAAGTGGGAGCTGGGATTTTGCCAGTCGACTCATATAGAGCTGTTCTTTACCGTAAAAAATTATGAAAAATATCTGATACCTACGCTAAAAACACTTCCCTTGTCAGTAGACCGTAATTTTAACCTGACGCTGAGAATCTCATCATTTTTAAATCAAACGCATTGATTCGTGGCGTAACCGGAGAAGGCATTAAAAAAGAAGCGGCGCCAAGTGTTCTAGGCGATATTTAGTTTTTGTTCAAGAAGTTATCGCCTTCCGGGGTAAACGTGTGATAGTTTTTTATCATCTGATAAGAAACAAAAAAATGGAAAAAAAATCTCATCATCCATCATCAACAATCACTTCACTTCTGCCTTTCGCTAATACTGTCAGTGCGGGAAATTTTCCATCGAGCAAAGGTGTTTTCTACGGGAACGTTTCGAACAAGTATCAAAAAACCAAACAATGCGACGTTCGGAAATCCATCTCTTGGTGAGCAAATGAAAACATCCCAAATTATGTTTCTTTGTTGTCGTTATCGCTACGAGAGCAGCTCATTATTTCCTACTTCGCCCGCTATTCCAGATTCTCTGCCTCGCCATCCTCTTCGGTCTCTCCATTTCAACGCCGCTCGACGATTTCTATGGCCCGTTTGAGGGAATAGTTGACTTAGGAGCGGCCAGAACGTGCTTCATGCTCCACGGCATCCTAGAACAATTCAACCCAAACTCGATTGAGCAGGGATACAAATGCACCTATACTACAAATGTTTGGACCAATAACGTAAGTGCTCTAAATTCTTCAAGAGTTTTTTTTCCAAATTCGCAAATTCGCAACAAGGCACCAAATATAGACCTGTAAAATTTAGCATGATATAATGAACACATTCAAAGTGTGCATTTTGAATTTTTTTTCCAAATGCCTGACTTCCAAATTGCAGATTAAAATCGCCCAAGAGTTCTGTGACAGTAACACTCCGTTCCCGATCATTCGTGACTTAGTGAAAGTTGTCGACGGCGGCAAAACACAGTGTGGTTTCTGTTAGTTTTTTTTATCATTCTTAAAACTTTTTATACATAAATTTACAGTAATTACACTACAATGCAAGTCGGACTGGTGGCAAATAGATGGACTTTGCTACAAAGTGATTGGGAAGTACACGTATCCCGATGCAAAAGCGTTTTGTGAACAAGCGGAACACAAGGACACGGAACCAAAACTAGCCGAGTTTTACTCGACAACATTGGGAATGTACCTTGAGCACATGTCGTTTTCCGAAGCCTGGGTTACAGTTCCATACATCACTGAATACTTTGTGAACGGAGTCGGTGAAGCGGCGGTGTTCGTAAATGATGGAGGATTCAAGTACGACACGAAGCAGGGAACGCTGATTATGAAAAGAGAGGATGAGAAGTATCCGGCTCTTTGTCAGTATAAACCGGGTATGACAATGGCGGAAGTTTATCGGAGAGCGAGGGAATATGAAGAGATATATCCGATATATACCCATGACAACGGTATCAATGTTGTCACTTCGAGCTACTTAACGTGAGCATTTTTTTTGACCTCTGCTTCAAATTTTTCAATTTCAGAATTCATCAAAAAGATACGAAAAAGTTAGGTTCGAATTCCCTCCCGAAGTTCGACGTGACCAAGATTCGCGAACGATGCAACGCACTCGGCAAGGTTCTCGACGTCGAAAGCTCCCCACTGCTAGCGACCGAGTTGGAGTGGAGTAATGTCAGGTCCTATTTGAAAGTGAGTCATCTTTGAAAAATAGTAATTTCGATATTCTGAAAAATCGATAAAACAACACATTTTTCTTCACTTTCATATTAAAATGGAATGGGATCCATGTAATAACTCTAATATAATTTTAGGATCATCGCTTCTATCTAACAAGTGCTTTTAAGCACAAGTGAGTGCCTCTTCGAAATGAACAAACAATTTTTGATGTGGCTTACAGCGGATGCAAGTTGACGGACTATCGAGATTACGATGTAACTACCCAAACTGAAGTTAACATTTTTAGTGCTGCAGAAAGCACACCAAGCGTTTGCAATTCATTCAGTTTTTCGTTCAACGAGTATAGTTCTCAGTTTTACTCATCATTCGAGATACTTTTCAGAAACAAACGGGCGCCGAGTATGGCTGGAATGCGAGCACCTGCAATCTGCGCACTGCGTTTGTCTTTTTTCCGAATTAAAAAACATGAAACTTTGCAGTCTCGTATTCGTTCGAGCAAGGGCCATGTGAAACGAGTTGGATTACATTCGACAGGAAGGGTATAAACAACAGGTTCTGTCACTACGTGAGTTTAAATTAAAAGGAAATCATAACAACAACAAAAATACAGGCTTGGTCAGATGAATATATCCCATATGATGAGGCAAAGGCAGCGTGTTTGGAAAAAAAGGCTGCGTTGAGTGGATTTGATAGCCAGGAAGAGTATGACACGGTAACTCCATGGCGTAAGTTGTTTTCCGACCTCCGGAAAAATGTTGATACGAAGATTCCTGGAAATATGTTTCCAGAGACTCCGGCGAACCGCCGGTAGGCCAAAATGGTAGCAATATAAACACTCTTATTTGCAGTTCGAGGTATCCTCTATTATATTGGAGCGGTGGTTCCGTGCGCAGTAGACTGTCAATCTGATTCCAAAGCGAGTTGGGAGGAAGGTGTGGCAAGGAACACCGCACTTCTAAATAAGCACGGACACAGCGAGTATGCTGTATGGTGGAATACATCTACCGGGAATGAAATCGCCACGTTCTGTAGAAAAGAAATTCATACTCAGTAAGTTGTTTTTTCTAATGTTAAAATTAAACAAATATTATGCGTTCCTGAAAAAGTAAGAGTTGAGATTCAAACGCAGAAAAGGTCCCACATGGTAGAGTTCACCGTAGCTTTAAAAAAAAAAGCAGGGCCCTTTCTGCGTTTGGATCTCAATCCTCACGTTCTGAAGAACTCATAATACCGTATTAGTCGGTGCGTGGTATAAAATTAGAAATGTTCTGTTTTCAGCACCAAAGTAGAATTTGAAATGGGATACGTTTGTGGAAAGTATGCGGGCTTTACAAGCAAAAAAATCGAGAGAAACAAGCTCATGATCAAGATATAAAGAAGACTACGTTTCTAGAACATCCCGCCAATGTTAAGTAGATAAATTGATTATAAATGTAGACTTTGTTCAGAAATTGTTCGTAAAAAACAGCGATTCAACAATCGTTTTACATTGAGCAGGTTGGTGGTGTTGGCGGAAGGATTAGGTTGCGGACGAGTTTACATGTGTCCTCTACGTGACCGCGCACTGTTCGTGGCAGATACATTTTACTTCGGCCGACTCGTTGAATAAGTTTTTTTTTTTCATTTTTTGTAAGAAGTGTAGCGGACAGCGTACAGCGAATATGTGGAAAAAACAAAGAAAGAGGAACAACTGTTATTAGGGAGTATAACTACGAAAGATGATGAAACTGTTGAGTCGTGTGTCAACTATCGCCGTTTGAAAAAAAGAAAACAACGTGAAAATTTCTTGAAAATTTAAATGTGGAACGTGTACTAATTGATAACGATCTCGATCAGATAAGAATCTGTTCATCAATCGTCATTAATCGGCTTCAGTATTGCTTTTGCTGCCAGCAGAGTAAAAAACTAGCGAGCATCGCGAGGAATTATCCACAGGAAAGCTTTCCGATTGGAAAAACCGGAAGATGCGACGATCCGTGAATCAGTTGATGGTGAGTGCACGTGGTTTTCAAACGGAGCGTCCCTAATGGAAGAGCTGCTGCAAGGGAAAAACTCTTCCATGTCCCGTCACCCACGTACGTAGTGGGCGTGGCTTCAGCTGCATTCCTGAGATCGTAAGAGTTGAGATTTCAAACGCGGCCGGGTCCCGCCACAATGTTCTCTTTCTACGGTAGAATCCACCGTAGTTAAAAAAAAAACTTTCGAAAAAAACACAATTTTCGTTTATTTTCAATTGTTTTGGGTTTTTTCCCGAAAATTTCGATAAATCAGCAAAAAATAGGAGAAGACGGAAAACGAAATTGCAGCTGCAGATGGAAAAGTTTTTCGCTTGCAGCAGCTCTTCCATTAGGAGCGATGGGTCTCGCAGCGCTACAGTCAGTACAGTCAGCTACAGTTTTTTCGCCAAGTTGTTAGGTGCCTTTAAACTAGCATACGGTTTCTAACGCAATTTTTTTTTGATTTTCGGGTTGCTTTTTAAAGGCGCATAACAACTTGGCCAAAAAACCTGACCTGGAGCGCGATCGAAACCGATGCGCGAAAACCTGCAAATTATTAACTTTGCAAGCACTTCGCAGTGGATTCCCGGTCTTCCTAATCAAACTTCTATTCCAGATTCTCGCCCTCATCATCCTCTCCGGCATCGACTTTGTCGATTGCGCCGCCACATTCTTTGATACCTATGCCACGTTTCCGAAAACACTTGATGAATCAGGAGCCAAAACGTGTTTCATGCTTAATGGTCAAATTGAACAATTTAATCCGAATTCGGTTGACCACGGTTTCAAATGCACTTATACTGCGAATGTTTGGACCACGGATGTGAGTTTTCGAAAATGCAAGGCATCATCTGCATTATGAGAGGCACCTCTATTCATACTTTTTGGTGCGATTGGGTCTTGCGGTGAATCCATCTGTATTCCGTATGCTCGGTTATCAAACATGAAAATCAAACCGTCACTGCTTCCATGGTCTATTTGTTTACCACTCAACCATGGAAGATGGTTCTATTTGACAATTAAACAATTTTTATGAAGCGGGTAGAATTAGATTTACAACATTTTTGAACTGATTCAGAACGCAGATGTGATTCTAACAATAAGCGGGATTTAAAAATTTCCCAATTTTCAGAAGAATGCCAGAGAGTTCTGTGAGAGTAACACCCCGTTTCCAGTCATTCCGGAATTAGTGCAAAGTATCAACGGCGGCCAAACAAAATGTGGTTTTTGTCAGTTTTACTTTCGATTCATCAATTTTTAAACGGATTCATGATTTTCCAGTAATCACCCTACAATGCAAACCTGATTGGTGGCAGATAGAAGGTCTTTGCTACAAAGTAGTTGGCAAGTTCACTTTTTCGGAGGCAAAAACGTTTTGCGAGACCAAGTTGGAACACCAAGATACGGAACCAAAGCTGGCCGAGTTTTACTCGACATCTTTTGGAATGTTCCTGGAGCATATGCATTTCTCGGAAGTCTGGGTCACAGTTCCAGAAATCACTGAATACTTTCTGGATGGAGTCGGGGAAGCGGCAGTGTTTGTCAATGACGGAGCATTCAAGTACGACACAAAGCAGGGGACACTGATATTGCAAAAGGAGAATACGAAACATCCGGCTCTTTGTCAGTATAAACCAGGAATAACTACGGCAGAAGTTTATCGTCGAGCGAAGGAATTCGAAGAAATCTATCCGATTTATACCCAGGACAATGGTATCAATGTGGTTACTTCAAGCTATTTAACGTAAGCAATCTTGCGCGGTAATTTGGAAAATACAGAATTATTCCACTTTAATAACAAAAATGAGCTTCATTGTCCGAAACTTTTGAGTGAAGATAGCCGGGGAAGAGAGGGTCATCAATTCGTTCAATTTTTATGTTCATCGAGTAAAAATGAAAAAGTGCGAAATTCTATAAAAAACGGAAAAGCCTCGGCGCAAATATTCAGTTGTAAAAATGAAATAACCGTTATACGTAATTCAGCGTCAATCAGAAGAGTGCGAGGAAGTTTGACAACAGCGAGATGCGCGAACGCTGCAAGTCGCTCGGTAAGATTATCGATGTCGAAAGCTTCCCGGTAGTGCCGATGGAGTCTGAGTGGAACGAGGCTCGACGGTTCTTAAAAGTAAGTCGTTTTTGTCGGGCTTCTTTACTAAACACATGAAAATGTTCTGTTTTTCTGCGCTTCCATATTATTACTGTTCTCTGACGATGCGCCCCTAATGGAAAAGCTGCTGCAAGCGAAAAACTCTTCCATCTGCCGTTGGGTCTCGCGTAGCGAAACTAGAGAACAGTAATAGCTACCAGCCTCGAGCGGCATAAAGAATAAGTTGGGCTATGACACGTCGAAAGGGTCCCGCTACGCACAAAGGTGTGAGAGAGTGGGAGCACTTGTGGAGACGCGGACTTAGAAACACGCCGATTAAAGCGAGGGGTCCGTTCGAACTGAAAACTCATCTATCACCATTTGAAAATCGAGTATTATTGTTTTCTAGCGAAATAAGCTACTTGGCCTAGAAAATGCAAGCCGCGACGCGTGGGTCTCGCAGCGCTACAGTCAAACGTTTTCGCCAAGTTGTTACTCGTCCTTAAAACAGCAACCCAAAAATCAAAAAATTGCGTTGGAAACCGTATGTCGTTTCAAAGGCGCATAACAACTTGGCGAAAAAACAGTAGCTCATTTTCCCAGAAAACAATAATAACCAAAAAAAACTGACAAAAATCTTTCATAATGTCTCAGAATCATCGTTTCTATCTGACAAGTGCGTTTAAGAACACGTGAGTTATTATTTCGTGAAAACAAACAATCTATGTGGTTTCCAGCGGATGCAATTTGAAAGACTACCTGGATTACGATGTGATTTCGGGAGCAGAATATATACTCTGGCCAGATGGAAGTGCAGAGAGTAATTGCAATGCCTTCAGTTTTTCGTTCAATGAGTATGGTTCTCATTATATGCTTATCACTTTCAAATGACATGCGACCCCTTTATAGAAACAAACGATTAACGAGTGTGGCCGGGATGCGAGCTCCAGCAATCTGCGGGCTCCGTCTGTTATTTTTTTTTGTGAAAAAAAAATGAACCGTTTCAGATTCGTATTCTTTACAACCAGCGGAATGTCCAGACGGTTGGATTCCATTCGACAGAGCCGGGAATTTTAGATTCTGTCATTACGTAGGTTAAAGACCTAAGACATACTATATAGAACAGATCTCAGATTTCCGACAGGAAAGGAAATCATCCTACACTGCAGGAATATTGTTTAACAATGGGCGCTGCGTTGACCGGATTCGACACTGAAGAGGAGCTTCAAAAAGTCACGCGGAAAGGTGTTTTAAATTATTTCAAAAATTAATGCATAGCCGACTTCTTCGGAACAAGTTGATACACCTTGACGTAGTTTGTATGGAAATCAGTTCCAACTGACATTTACAGTTTTGCCAACCTTTTCAAAGAAAAAGCTCGTTTTACCATGCGTGAAAAGTGGAAAAGCGAAAATCTTCCGAACCGGGGGGGGGGTCCTTAAGAGAGGGCGGACACGAAAAAATGAGTTGATCTCATATGAAAGTACCTTCGATGGAAAGTACAGATATCCACATAAAAAACTGTTTTGTTTATTTTCTGAGAAATTTCTGATTTTTGAATTTTAACTTCAATTTTGGCGACGTTCGGTTAAGCAACGATTTTATGTGGAAAAATGAGTCAAGAAAGTCGAAAACGCGTTATTCATAATCATTCTTATAATACCAGCCTGAACGTGCGGCTGCGCCGCATCAGGCTGGCGTGTCTTTTTTTCTGGAAATTACGGTTTCCCCGTAAATACTATTTGATTTTTACGTGACCCCGGTTCAAATGCGCACTGAAAACATCCGGACAAACGGACAAACGGAAATACGGACAGAATAAGAAAGTGACCAGCCTGATCCTGCCGCTTCGCGGCATTCAGGCCGGCAGGAACAGTAGAAAATGAACCGAATTGGCAGCCACGCGCAACCTAGGGCAAAGAGGGGCCACGTGTGAAATTATTTCTTTTCACGGCGGACAGAACGACTGAAGGACACACGTACTCCATTTGCGGGATATATTATAAAAATGATTATATAGGAGTGATCATAAGAATGATTGCAGCCGGAGGCTTACGGCGACTCGGCGGAGTGACCCCGTGCGCAGTGAACTGTCAACCCGACTTCCTGGCAAGTTGGGATGAAGGTGTGGCAAGGAACAACACGCTTCTCAATTCTCACGGACATAGCGACTACGATCCTGATTGGTGGAAGCTCAAAAGCAGCAATACTATAATCACGTGGTGTTATGGCGAAATACATACACAGTAGGTTGTTTTGATGTTTAAAATACGATAGGAACCGGAACCGAATGCGCACCCGAACTTGTTTATTTTCTCCTTTGCACGTTCTTTCAAACACGGCATATTATGAGTTTCAAACAAAGTGGCGAAGTCCGCAATTAGAGCGTGTTGAGGTTCACGCCACGCTTCCACGTGTCAAAAACCTACGGTAACACTCATTTTTGCTGTGCAACGCATTTTCACGGAATTTCAAATGTTGCGAAAGAAAGTTAGTTTGAAAATGAAAATGAGGAAGAATTCACGTTAAAATGTGTTGCACAGCCAAATGAGTGTTACCGTAGTTTTTGACACGTGGAAGCGTGGCGTCGTTTCAATTTCATAGTATGCTTTGTTTTACATGATTGGCGATGTACGAATTTATTCAGCGCTACATTATTCAAAATAATAGATGAATTCCCTTACACTGGAAGTATTTTTTACTCGGCGGTCGGCGCTTCATTCACAACTTTTCTATTTTTTCTTAATACAATCTAAAGACGTTGGGGACCGTTTGGGGACCCGCTAATTTTCTGATATGATATTATTGTGTTTTGGGAAAATAAGCTACTTGGCCTAGAAAATGCAAGCCGCGACGCGACACGCAACGCGTCGGTCTCGCAGCGCTACAGTCAAGTTTTTTCGTCAAGTTGTTAAGCGCCTTTAAAACGACATACGGTTTCTAACCCAATTTTTTCAATTTTTGGGTTACTGTTTTAAAAGCGCATAACAACTTGGCAAAAAACTTGACTGGAGCGCTGCGAGACCCACGCGTCCCGGCTTGCATTTTCTAGGCCAAGTAGCTCATTTTCCCAGAAAACAAAAATTCTTATATAATTCGCTTATTCTGTCCTGATGTCTGTCTTTCCATCCCCTTTCCCTCCAGCAGCCCGTGCAGTATGCAAGATGAAAAGTAAAAGTCTTCGTTTCAGCGGGATGGATGAGTTTTCGGGGTTGGCTCGAGCACTTTGTGGGAAGTATTCGGGCTTCACGAGCAAGAAAATCGAGAAAAACCGGCTCGTCACCAAGCGATGAAGACGACTACGTTTCTAGAACATCCTTTCAATGTTTAGTAGATAAATTGATTGTAAATGTGGCATTCGTTCAGAAATTGTTCGTAAAGAGAAGTAGTTTGAGAATTGCTTTACTTTACGAGTCGGTAACCATCAAATAACAACAGACAACAAAAAATGAAACAAAATGGAAGAATGCTTGAACTCAAGCCAGTTCAGAAGCCAAGAACAATTTGAACGCAAGCAATACGCGGATAGATTGATCCTGTGCGGCGAGCAGTGTCGCCTGCGCTTTTCTGAATCGATTGAGTTGTGCGCGATCCGCACCCGGCAGGTACATCTCCTCGACTTCGGCGATCTGCGCCAATTTCGACTCCTCGTCGAGATTCTCGCTGGAGCGAATGTTCTCAATAATGGGCTGCACGTTGGCGTCCTTGTCGAGTACCGTCTTGTGCTCGGCTCGTTCGTGATGTTGGCGGAGGATGAGATTGCGGACGAGTTTACACGTGTACTCGACGAGACCGCGCACTGTTCGCGGCAGATCCACATGGTACAGGTAGAAGGTTCGCGCCGGTTGGAAGTCGTTACTTCGGCCGACAGGCTGAATGAGTTTTTTTGAAAATATTTTTGCTGTCAGGAGTGCAGCGTCACTCAATATCGATCTAAAAATGCGAAATCTCGCAACATCTCCTTCAGATATCATTCCAGTTGCGATCAATCCATTTTTCGATCAAAAACAGACAAAAAAAGAAAAGAAAGCCAACCCACCTTGGTGAACACGTATCCCTCCTCGACAAGTGCGTACAGCATCTCTCTGGCTTCTTTTCCGCTCATCATGCTCAACTTTTCCACTTGTTCCTCGTCGAGATAGTGACGGGACTCCAGAAGTCGCATGATTCGAATCGCGCGTTTCTCGAATTGCTCTCGAATCAGAGATTCGCAGTGGTGACGGCAAATTTGACGGATTGCACGGCGAATGTCTGGAAATATTGATTTTCTGGGGGTAATTCGAGTTTTTTTGAAATTTTCAAAACTCACCAACAGTATACAGTCCTCCATTGGAATCTCCGAGTTTTCGGAACACTCCATCGGATTCGTCAGCGAGAATTTGGCAGGCAAGTTCAATGTCGGGTTTCGACAAATTCAAGCCGTTCTCCTTGACGAGACGTTGGATATCGGTCAGCTGAAAGGGAGAGAAATTAATTTTCGCTATTTTTCCCAATTTTAATGAAAAATTTGGGTAAATATAATTAAAATGGAACAAATCGCTATATTCTGTCCTTTTCAATGGTTAAAAATCGAAAAATATCAGAAATACCTATGGAAAAGTGTTCTGGGGCTAAATCCCACGATTTTGACAGTTTCTTGCGCCAAAAACGACGTCGTTTAAATTTCAAAAAACGGAAAAAAAAAAAACAAACGAACACTAGCAGTGATGCTCTCGTTGCTCAACGGTTTGGCGCGTGTCTCGTTGATTTTGAACATGAGATGTGCGACGTTTTGCGTGATGTACTGCGTTCGATCCTCTCCCTCCGTTTCTTCTCTCTTCACGTTCGTCATGTTTCCAGATGATCCTCCGCCGATTAGGTAATCGATAATCAGCTCATCGCGGAGATATGCGTCGAAGCGGATCCAGTTGATGCGCCAGTATTGGCCAGCGTCGTGATCTTCTGGAGTTTGAGACGAAGAGGTTCCGGCTTTTCGTTTTCGAGTTTCCGATGTCTTTGCTTCTGAAAAATGTAAGTTTTAACTGCAAAAATCCCCAGAATCTTCTAAATACCAGATTTCTCCGTTTTCTTCTCCAAAATCTTGTCCGGCAGTGTGAATGGATCGTACTTCATGACAAACTGCGGACATCCATGCAATTCCTGCTCGACGGCCGGCGCTCGAATGACAAATTGAGCAGATGCGAGGTCTTGGAACGATTTGCGAATGTCGCTGAGGACGGCCGTCTCGTCGAGCGATTGGACGCGGCGGATGGTGTCCGAGACGGTGAGGCGGCCCTGTGAGATGAGTTCCACGCAAATCGATTCGGCGGTTGGACCGTAGAGGGTTTTGGCGATCAGGCAGGCTCTGAGAATAGAAGAAATTCGAAAGTGGGTATTTATTTGTTTAGGAAATTGATTCATTTTCAAATTTGAACTTTTTGAAAAAAAATGGGAAAAGATAAAAATTTCAATTTTAATTTTTAAAAATATACAAAAAACAAATTTTCGAATTCAAATTTTTGAAAATTGAAAAAAATAAATATATTATATTAATTTTAATTTTATTTTGAAAAATTGGGAAAAAATAAAAAAATTTAATTTTCAAAAATATACAACAACAAAAATACAAATTTCAATTTTAATTTTTAAAATTTTTAAAAATCAATATTCTTGATTTTAATTTTAAAAAATTGAACAAAAAATATACAAAAAGATAGATATTCAAATTAAAATTTTTGAAAATTGAAAAATTAATAGATCAAATTTAATTTTTCTAAATAAGAAAAAAAATAAATATTGTAATTTTAATTTCAGAAATTGGAAAAAAATATAAAAATGTTAAAAATAATTTTTAAAAATAGAACAACTCAAAATTCTTAATTTTAGTTTTAAAAATAATTTTTTTTTAAATTTCAATTTTTTGTTTAACATCAAATAATTTTTTTTTTCAAAACTTTTTTTTTTTAATTCCCCCACCTCGGCGCAGTGACAACATGCTGAATCTGATCCGCGTCCGCCGCATAAGTCGCCCGATTGTTCGAGTCGAGGGTGAAGGTGACGAATCCGAAATTGATGAGCGTTGATAGCGATTTTTTGATCTGAAACATAAGAAAAATGCTGAGATTCGCGGTAAAGCCCATAAAAACTCACCAATACCGTCGACATCTGTCCTTTTAATTTGTAGATCAGGGTGGCCAGCTGACAGCTCTCCTTGAGGATCGTTTCAACGACTTTTGCGACTATCTGAGAGAAAATTGAATTTTTTTGAAAATTAAAATGATTTTAAATTTTTCTATATATTTTTTATATTTTAAAAATGATAATTTAACAATTTTAACAATTGTACATTTATTTATTCATTAAAAAAAATTAATTTTTGTGTTTTTTTCATATTTTCATTTTTTTTTAATATTTAAAAACGCTCAATTTTTGTTGTTTTTAATTTAAATTTTTAATATCTAAAAAATGTTTTTTCAAAATTAAAAAATTACAATATTTATAAAATAAAAATAAAAACAAAAAATTATTTTTTTTATATTCAAAAATTAAAAAAAAACCTCCGAAAATCAGAAATTCAAAATTCAAAAAAAAATCCAAACCTTTCCAAAAATGTCCTCGACAATGATGACGCACATTTGCGTCTCATACTTTCCACCGCCCATGTTTCCTAAAAATCTAAAAAAAAATATAAATTAAATATAAAAAAATTATTATGAAAATTGGGATAAATAGATAAAAATTGGCTGAACAGAACCAAT
The DNA here is from genome assembly GCA_900536345.3 of Caenorhabditis sp. 39 LS-2015. Classification (NCBI taxonomy): domain Eukaryota; kingdom Metazoa; phylum Nematoda; class Chromadorea; order Rhabditida; family Rhabditidae; genus Caenorhabditis; species Caenorhabditis waitukubuli. The sequence goes on from LR562702.1 coordinate 21,051, forward strand.
AAATTTCAATATCAAAAAAAAATATTTTTAAAAATTGAAATTTAAAAAAAAAATATTTTTTTGGCATAAAATTTGATAATAACTGTAAAACAAAAATAACAAAAATCCGAGCAACAACAACAATAAAAATTGTAAAAAAACAAGAAAAAATGGAATTTTTTTTCGATAATCACTGTCTCCTGCGAATGGCCCTCTTCCTGCCCTCCTTCTTTCCCTTCGCCGCCTTTTTTCTCTCTTTTTGCGTTTTTTTGTGACGTTTTGCGGATCCACCAGCGGCGGCCGAGGTTGAGCGTTTTCTGGAAATTTGAATATTTTTTTTTAGAATTTTTAGATAAAAAATAATTTTAATTTCAGAATTTAATTTATCTATTTCCAAAATTGAAACAATGTTTAAATATTTTAAATTTAAAAAATTGTTTTAAATTCAATTCTTTCGTTGAATTTTTTGATGAAAAATCAGAAAAATTCAAAAAAAAAAATTCAAAAATTCCGACAAAATTGTTTTTTTCATAAATTTAAAAACTTTTCAATTTTCCCGAATTTTCTTAAAAACTTGAATTTTTTTTAATTTGAAAACTTAAAAAAATCAAATTCTAAATAAATTTATTTTTGAAAATCTGCATGAATTTCAATAAAAATTAAACTTGAATTTTTATATTCATTCCAAAAAATCCAAAAATTTCCGCTGCATTTTTGATATTCGAAAAATCTTGAAATTCAGGAAAAAAAAGAGGATAAATTTATAAAAATTTAATTTTTGATTCAAAAATTTTCAAAGTTTTTTTTTAAATGTATCCAAAAATATTAAATTTCTCAAATTAAATTTAAATTTTCCCTATAAATTAAATTTGATCCTAATTGTAAAATTGAGCGGATTATAAAAATTGCTAGCAATTTTATTCACAGGTCGGCTCCATTTCTTGAAAATCATCGAAAATTTAGTAACACGATGAGAATAAGCCTAGTTCTAGGCTGAAAAATAGGCTACACGCTTTAATTTGTACTGAAAAATTCTCCTACACGCTT
>LR562706.1:2008-12786 GCA_900536345.3 Caenorhabditis sp. 39 LS-2015
AAACTGCCGAGCAAGGGCTCATTCCTCATCTACTGCATGATGATGGTCACTCTGAACGTGCTCCAGAGCCTCGGCGCCGCCCTTCTTCTGTTCAAGTCATCAGATGGACTGTGCTTTGTTGGGGTGTCTACCTACGTTTACTTTGTGCTGTATCCACCAATCATTTACTTTACTTTCTTGAGGAAAAGGCTGAAGTAAGTCATAGGATCAATAGATCAAAAGATCAAAAGATCAAACGAAACGTTTCAGGACCCCGCCAAACAACACCTCGGGACTGTTCATGTACAGAAAACACAAAGATGAACAGGGATCTGGAGACCTTCCCGATTCCTATTATCCTCGATTCTCAGGTATAAATGAAGAAAGATCAGAATCAGAATCCTAAGATCAACTCTGCATTTCCAGGACTAACTTCTCCATCCTACGACGATCTCTTCGACTACGACAGGGATGCCCGATTCACACATTACGACATTTCCACCAACGAATATGTACAGGTAATCAACTACACTGCGGTTACTGTATCAAAAGCGCATACACTCTTCAGAACCCCCACTACAATACCTACTCCACCCCGCTCATAATGGCATCCGTCGAGACTGCCGAGTCAACAGTGACCACCCGAACTGGTTCCGATGACTATGTCCATCACAGGGATTCCATGTTGTTCGAGCACCCAACAGGCACTACGACACGTCATCTGAAAGGCCTCGGACCCCAGGGATCCCTGGTATTCGAGGATCATCCGACAACAACGCTCCGTTTATAGATTGTTTCACTTTCACTTTTAACTCATTATCTTGTACCTTATCAACTTGTATTTTCCCAATTCCCCGTTCCCTCGTGTACCGTACCACTCTTCCCCGGTTACCGCAAACTACCGTATCCCCTTCCCCGTACATCCAACTCTCATCTCTCTGGGTCTCAACACAAAACTACAGTACCCTGCTCTCTCCGCAAAAAAATGGTCGCTAACAACCGTACTGGATCACATTGAATCCGCGCGTATTTGTACATAGAATAGACACCGATAACACTTGCGAATTCCAAATTCTTCTCCTCCTTCCCACCCGATCACTCGAATACTTGTACCAAAATCACACAGCTTTTCCCATGTTTTCAACGTTGAAAATTCATGTTGTTCCCCTTTTATGTACGGCTTTCTTCATAGAATCAATGAATTCTTTGTTCTTCTCTCTGGTATTCAAATGTTTACTGTTTCATTCAAACGACAAGAAGTGTCGAAAAGAAAAATATTCAATGTTGCCAGAATTTTTTTTGACAACAAAGTTAAAATTGGTTAAGTTGACGCTGAAAATGCCTTTCGCTACTTACAGAAGCTGGTCTCGCCGCGATGAAACATCTAGCCTCAGCAAATTCGCTATGCCGTATAGTTGCGCAGGGTATGTTCCGTAGGTTTACGAATGCGTATTCTAAACGGCGAGTGTGAGAACGAGCACGCGGAGCACCAGTTTCAAATTTACCTCGTTCATCTCATCGACAACGGCAAGTTCACTTGGGCTAGTAGATGCTGAAGGCGGAGTTGGTTCCAAGAACTGAAGCTATCGATCGCTTCTTTTACAAGCTGACATTCCACGTTGATGACATAAAGGGCGGTCAGTTGCAGGTCAGGGAAAGGGTCACGGCAATAATTGGAACGGTTTCAGTAGGCAAGCAGACGTGGGTGATGAGGGTGTGGAGTTTCGGCGATGTGAGATGGGTAGAATGAAGTGGAAGGGATCCGGGTCGTCGAAATGAGCTACGTGGTTATTGTAGGCAACCGATTCGCGACACTGTTCCAAAGACTGTTGGCAATTTCAATTGACAAACCCTATTCCATGTTCTTTCAGCAAAGTGTTCTTAGTCACAAAAAATGTAAGTAACAATAGAATTTCCGTCAAATGGAACGAGCCTTCTAGAAGAAAATACCAATTCTCCAAGAAGACGTCAGTAGTTTCATCTGATTCTCTCCCCATCATCACCCGCCTTCAAAGAACAACCGTGCCCCCCCCCCGAGTTCCCATTTGCCTAATCCGTTTCCAGCCTTTCCGGCCTGGCCGGGTACTCCAGTTCCACTGAACTCGCTGCCCTTCTCCACTTTTTTCGTCTCTTTTTTACTTCTTTTTCTCGCGATTCCATCCAAACTTTCTGCTTATTATTGATAGTAATGGCTCAAGAGAAAGGTAAGAAACTGCCCCGAAATCCAATCGACCCAATCCAATCTTCGTAAGGAACATGGCGGCTCGACATCATCATAATGGTACTCTACCAAATTACACTCATATTCTCTGCTCAACTCATTTTCGTCATTTTTCTCGACTACATGCCGCCGACTTACTGCACTGAAGGTATGGACCCAGAAAGAGAAATGCCACGTGGCACTTTTAGAAAACTACTGCTACAAGCTGAAAAGTCGATGTTTAACGGATTACGATCCGAATCTGGACAACATTTGTCCGAAGACACTAGGAGAGAAGCGAAGAAGTTGCATAGTCGACACCAAGAAGGTGTTCTTCTACAGTGCCCAGTACCAATATCAACAGGACTGCACTGATCTGAAGTTGTTCGATCTGTCCACCGCCACCTTCATCGGCACCCTGATCGGCAACATTGTCCTTGGAATCCTCGCCGACAAATACGGTCGTCGTCTCATCTACTTCTTCTCCGTTCTCTTCGGAATCCCGTGTCTCATTCTTTCCGCTTCCATCGAGAATATCCCGGCGTTTTACGTCTTCCGAGTTCTGGTTGGATTTTGTATTTCTGGAACGTTGACTGTCGGATGGACGTATGCGACGGAGATGATCGCACCGAATAAGAGATTGAGACTGTTGGCACTGGCGAATTGGGTGAGAAACTCGAGAGAAGAGAGCTCTTGAGCAACAATTAATGAACTGATTTGAACTATTTCAGCCAAACGCTCGAATGATCCAAGTCGGGCTGGCTTACCTCGCTCAAGAATGGAAGCGGACTACCTACATCTCCGCTTCGATCACCTGTTTCGCCCTTCCAATCCTCTGGTATCTACCCGAAAGTCCCATTTGGCTGGAACAGAATGACAAGTATGAAGAGGCATCGAAGGCAAGGAAGCGATGCGAGAAGATCAGTGGAGGAGCAGCCAGTGATCTGCATGCTCCTGTCCAACTGATCACTTTCGAGAAGGTCACTCCGGGACGGATATTCGAGAATAAGGAACTGAGGACCAGTTTCATTGTGATTGTGTTCATGTACTTCTACGTCGGAATGGCAGTGTATATTACCGATTTGAATGGTGCAGATATGACAAGGAATCTGTATTGGGGACAGTTTCTCTCCGGATTGGTATTGTCAGTGGCACAATTTGTAGGTTAAACGTAGTTGTACAATATTTGTGTTACCGGTTTATATATGCGGTAGAATAGAACAAGAGAATGTTTCGAAACGGCAAATTTTCAAATTGTGCCATCGCGCTCTACCGTTCCATCTCGCTTTCTCTGCGTCTCTCAGTTTGAATTCTGTGTTGACTGGCACCCGATATTTCGCAATGCGACGTTTCGCAACTACAAATGTCAAATCAAATATTTTTTGGCAAATTGTGGGACTTGAAGTTTGAAAGAGCATTTTGAGGAAGAACAAATTCAAGTTGCGAAACATTGTCTTTCGACTGCTAGATTCCATTCCACTCTTAACCTATTTTCCATTCCAAAATCCTGCCTTTCCAGATAATCGGAATGTCAGAACCATGTCTAACCGGTCTCGGTCGTCGAATTCTCTTCCTCGGCTCCCAACTCATCGCCCTCGTCTGCTACATTCTCATCGTCGTCTGCTTATATTCCGATTCCAAAGGTTCCATTCTCTACATCTCCGCGTACACCGTCGCCTACGCTTCCCAATCCATTTGTCTCGAGTCTGCCTATCTGGCTCTTGTCGAGTTGATGCCGACAGATGTTCGAGCGACGGCTGGATCGGTTGCCAATATTGCGATGAAGATTGGCACGTTGATTGCATCGCTTACGGTAAATAGGAATTGATATTTCTTTCTTTTGAAGCCCAACTTTGTTTTCCAGAAACCGCTAAAATTCGCCTACGAACCCGCTCTTTTCTTCATCAACATTGTCCTCGGAACCATCGGAATGATCGTCGTCTTCACTTTCCTTGAAGAATCCCGAGACACTGATATGAAAATGGTCGGACAGATACCAAAGGGAACAATTATAATAACAGATGATGACTGGACACCGCCAGCAGACGTGGCAATCACTCCTGCGGCCGGAACTCCAGTTGGAACACCGACTACTCCAGTGACTCCAATGACTCCAGATGGCAAAGAAGTCGTTAAACCCGGAGAACTGGGGAAACCGAAAGAGCTAAAGAAAGAGCCGGTGAAGCAAGGAACGGAGAAGAAGATATCGCCAAATTCGATAAAATCGAAAGATGACACTTCGAAAGCCCGCAAAATCACAACTTCTGGATCCTTGGAAATCGCGACATCTCCACTTCCACCCCGATCCCCGACTACTGAGAAGAATGCGGAAGACAATCCGACCATTAAAGACAGTATCAGAACCACTAAATCCACCAAAAAAACAAATGGATCATCTCGGGAAAAAACGAAGGCAAATGAAGAGGATAAGAGCGCAGTGACAATTGAATTGGATGAAGAGCCGAAAGTGAATTTGGATGCTAGCGATCGGCAGAGAACGTTCAGTTCGTATGATAACGTTTCTGATTTGATTTGATTTAGCCCTAGTTTAGATTTAGGCCGCATTTATTGGTTTTTAATAAATTTTTTTTTACATTTGAAAGCTTTATTGATCGTAAGTCCGTATCAAAAGTATCACAGTTCGAATCATCACTAGACCTTGTATTGCAATTTTCTACCTGAACTTCTTGAGAATCTACTCAGTTTTATGTTTCTTGATGAGATTTTCGTCGACCGGCGACAGTATCATAAGCGAAATTCCAAAGAGCGAGCCAACGACTCCGAGCATCGTTAGCGATTGGAAGCCGTAATTCTGAAGTAGAGATCCGGCGAAAAGAGGGGAGAAGGTGCGGACGAGAGAGTTGATGGAGGTGGAGGTGCCGAGGACAAGACCCTGCTCCGATTCATCGACTAAAGCTGTCAGAAGACTGTCCGCGCATGTGCATACCACGGACATTCCGAGGGAGACAAATGGCATTATGACGGTGAGCATCCAGAAGTTGAAGAAGACAAAAGTGAACAGGAGGTAGCCAATGACCTGAAAAATTGAATTATTTACAAGATAAGATGACTCCGGAAAAGAGCGATCACATTGCAGATTACTCACAAAGCTTATTGATCCGATAATCAGCAGTGTCTGCTCATCGAACTTTTTCCTGAGCCAAATGACACCGAATCCGTTGGAAAACATGATGAACACGCCCATCATCATCTGCATTATCTGGTTCTCCGTGTTCGTCGCGTTGAATTTCTCGATAATATACAACTGAAAATTGCGAAAAAATGCTTTTAGGATCCACTTATGTTTCAAGTTTGAATTTAAAAAAACAACTCACATTCAGAACTGCAATGATCATCAAAAACGGAATGACACCTCCGTTCTTCTTCGCCATTACATTCAGCACTCCCGGTTTCTGCATGATTCGCACCACGTTACTGATGTTGATCTGGGGAGCAGCAGCATTTTCGTCCTTTTCCACATCGTGCTGAAGTCAATTTTTCACCTCTCTAATTGTCAATAGAGCGCACTTACCTCATATGCCTTTCTATCAATGCACATCTCCAAAACCAGGGAGGGAATGGCGCAGAGAGCAGCGGAAACGAGAAGGGGAGCCAGTTCTCCGCCGATTTTTGTAGCAGCGATAGAGAAAATCGGGACGAAGATGAATCCGATTCCTACAATCGAAAAACTCAAAATGCATCTGCGCTGCTCCATCAATCAACTCACCAAACGTCAATCCCATCCTTCCAAACGCACTTGTCCTCTCTTTTCCTGGAGTCGTGAGAGCCGATAAGAGTGTCTGATGAGCCTGTTGGCCATGCATGAAGATTACCGGTAATCGAGACAGAAGAAGAGAGTAATAATCCTAAGACTTTTAAAATTTGCATTAGAGCGCACTTTCAGAATCAACTTACAAATGAGAAGAACAAGGAGAGACCGGAGATGAAGGTGGAAAGGTAGCAGAGATGGAGAGCATATCGGATTCCGAATTTTTGAATTACATATCCAAAAAATGGACCTCCGATCATTTGAAAAACACCGAATACTGTTTGAATATAGCCTGAAAACGACATTTTCTGATGCAACATTTCCATGTCTTCCAGCATTTCGAAAAAAGAAAAACACTCACCGAAATCGGCATCGGAAAGCTTCAACTGCTTCACGAGATACGGTGTGGCCGAGAATTGAAGGAAGAAACAGATATTGTAGAAGATCGTGAGCAGATATGTGAAGGCGATCGGCCGTGAGACTTCAAACGAGCCTATTCGGATGGTATTTGTGCTCGCGGCCGCCGTCATTTTGTCTGAAAATACGAAATAATGGCAAAAAGTAAAAGTATTTAACGGGGGAAAGAAGGAAATCAAAAGAAAGAGTGATAACACGACGTAGAACTGTTTATCAGTGCCATTGATGTCACATTTGTGCTTTGTAACCGGAGAACGGGTCACAGAATACAATAATACATCAGTTTTAAAACGAATATGATTTTTGTGAAGCAGCTTCGACAAATTTAAACAAATGTTTCCCTAATTTCAGATCTTCCTGCTGAAAATTCAGTGAAAATCGAATAAAAATTATCATTTGGAAGAGAAATCCGAACGAAATCCTAGTCCGCGCAGGCCGTGTACACCTCTTGGACGACTTCTCTCGTTACATTCTCCAATTTTCCTCCACTTTTCGCACGCACTATCGCCCAAACAAAGCGTGACCTTCCTTATTTATTCAATAAAATAAGATAGTTTCTTTGTTTTTCATCGATTTTCCTATGTATCGAATCGTTGGATCATTCAAGAGTGTGTCAACAAACTTTGCCGTGAAACGAATGCCTTTTCATGCCAATTTTCGTTCAAATGTCCTGTGAAAGGGCAGCAAACGTCACTTCTCGTGCTCGGAAGCGAACAAGCTGCTCAATCACACTGAAAAGAGCTCTTTCCCGCGTTCAATTTCGTTCATTCTTCTTCCCCTCGTCTCCCTCCCATCGTGGTTTCTCTCTTTTCCACAATTTTCCAGCGCTTCGTCTTCTTCTGCAAAACATGTCACCCATCTATCGCTCGAAACCAATTCATTTTGGCGCCACCAAGCGGTATCGCTTTTTGCACATTTTTGTGGAAGGAATCTCGTTTAAAATTCCGAAATTCCGCTCGGTATTCACCATCCTCCCACCCACCCACCCATCCGGCTCAAAACACTGCGAGGAAACTCTCGGGAATAATGGCTAATCCGCGCGAGCACAAAAGAGGGGATTCCCTCCAGCGTATTTTCGCGTTGTTTCTCATTTCTTTCGCCGCTTCTGCCTCGTTTCTTCCTGCCAAGAAGCTCTCATTAGTCTCCCATTCGGCCCGAGATTTTATCGGTCTATTGCAAGAAGAAAAATGGGAGGAGAAAACACAAGCGAGAAGTGCATCATTGACCGAGATTCGACGTGTATCCACTTTTCTACATTTGCGTAGAGGAATTTCGAAATTTATTCAAAATTGGCAGTGTTTAATGACGGGGTTGCAAGCCAGGCATCTCCCCTGCTCACTTTCACTCAAAAACAATCGAATCGTTCAAAATATTTACTTTCTATAACTGCTGACACGATGATTTTTTTCCCAGTTTTGCATATTTTCCGATCAGTCACCATCATTTTTCCATTCCTGCTCCCAGTGTTCTGGCTGTCCGTTTGACTGATTGCCTCCCTATCACCAGATGACAAATCGTCCCGTCTGATTGGGAGGCGACAGAGCAAAAGCATTCGAGAGACGTTTTTGCCTGGCTCGTTTTACTACTTTTCCATCTGCACCTGGCTGGTCGGCAAGAAAACCTGATCTTGTTGGGTTCGAAATTCGATTAGATCTCTGCAGACAGAGTAGGGAAGAAATCAATCTAGTCTTTTTTGTTTCAAATTTCCAATATTCTGTAGAATTTTCTATTTTTTCCTCATGCATCTCCATGATACTATTTCATCACCGAATTCTTCCAGAGTCACACCCTCTTTTCCCTTTCAAAAGTCACGTAGATCTCTGGAATTTGCTCTCGCATCTGAAACCGGGTCACCTGATCCCGTGCCACTCGCCTGGTCACTCGGCCATTTATCTTTCCCCTCCATCTCTACCGCCTCTCATCATATCTCATCTCTCATAACCCATCCACGTTGCACACAGATCACATTATTAACGAGAACAACAAAATACGGAAATTAGGAGTTTCTGCTCTAGATTCCCTACCATAGAAACCGCCGCTCCGTCGCCAAGTGATTCCCTTTGAGACATTCACCGTCTGCTATAGTATTCTCTTTTTCCGCCGCCGAAAACTACAAAATCGTATTTTATTTTCGTTTTTTTTCTTTGTCAGTGCTAGTTTCTATTTCTATCCGCTTGTTTTCTATCCGCCCTGATCTCAAATCATTTTGAAAACATTTGTTACAGGCGATTGACTAGCACGACGAGATCATCGGAGCGGGAATCACAGGAGGACACGCCGTAAGCGGTCGCTCCGTTCCCCCGTCTCGTCCTCAATATCGAATAATCGATGATCCAGTTTCTGGTCGGAGTTGTTGTCGGTGTTGCCATTGTGTTGGTGATAGTGTACATTCTGATCGTCGACCCATGGGCTCCTCCGACCGACCAACCACAACCGCCCATCGAGCAGTTCCGTCCGGTTCAGATTCCAGATGAGCTACGTGGATTTCTCAAGTCCGGAGAAGACGGACAGGGAATATCACGATGGGAATCGTGCAATTCTATCAGTCTTCTCCTCCACATGCTCTTCCAGGAGCACAAAGACACCAGAGCGCTGCGGAGGTAAGTCTTTGTTTTCTTTTCCATCTATTATCAATTTTCTTTCCAGATGGGTCCACAAACGTCTTCAAATGGAGATGAACGACATCACGACTCGCTCGGCGGCCGGACGTCTCATCCAGGAAATCCGCATCCGGGAACTTTCCCTAGGCACAAAATTCATGACGATCAACTCGATCCGAGTGGAAAATGTGGAGATGGCCGATGATAAGAGCACTTTTGAGAAAATCGTGTTCGTCCTCGACATTGACTACTCGGGCGGCTTTGAAACGTCCATTGATGTGTCGACCATTATCGCCAAGAAAGCGAGTTTGTCGGTGAAAATCACAAAATTGACTGGAATGGTTCGAGTGATCCTCTCCCGACAGCCTTACCATCACTGGACGTTCTCGTTTGTCAGTCAGCCGATTTTTGAGACTGATGTGAGTTTTTAAAAATGTTTACGAGGAATTATTTTATCATTTCCAGATCAACTCTCAAATTCAAGGGCATCAGCTGAAACGACTCATCCCAATCATCAAAGAGGCGATTCGTCGATCTCTCCAGAGGAAACACGTCTGGCCCAACTACAAGATTCGCTATCGGCCGTTCTTCCCCAATCCAATATTCCAGGCATCTCCGCCAATCAGTGAGTCAAAAAAATTGACATTTATCTAAATTGTCTTGCTTTCAGACAGTTTCTCGCACATCAAAATGGAAGGAGGAATGGAAGTGACTGTTCTGCAGTGCTCGCGCCTCAAGAACGCTCTTCTCGACGACAAGAACAAGACGTACGAGATCTACTGCACCGTTTCTATAGAGTCCCGACCGATTGTTCAAAACGAGGAGCAGGGTCACGTGGTGAACGTGTTATTGACCTTTTCGCGATACGATGTGTCCTCTCCGATTGGTCTTGTCTTTGATAAAACTGCTCCGGCCAATGGAAGCTCGTTGACCCGACCGGTCAAAGTTTACACAGTCGAGGATAACAGTCTTGCTGATAAGGCGTCGTTCAAACCCGGAGACGTGCTCGTTGCCATCAATAACGTTCCGATTCGTTCGGAGAGACAAGCTACCCGGTTCCTGCAGTCGACAACGGGAGATCTGACAGTTCTGGTGGAGAGAAGTCTCGACGACATTGATGACGAAGAGTCGAAAGGTATTCTACGTCTGCTCGCTTCTCCCCCAGATTCCCACCTTTCAACTAACATTTCGTTTCCCTTTTGACTGGAGTTTCCCTCTAACTTCTGTAGACTTGCTATACAAACTCTAACTCGGTTACTTTGCTCTTTTTCTCTATTACTTACCCTATTTCCTTTCTTCCCCAACAGACAGCGAAATCATTGTGAGCGCAGTTCGAGACATCGATGGAGCTGCTGGAAACGATGCCGACACCTCGAGCATGATCAGTTCGGCGTCTGTGACGACTGGGGAGAAGGAGAAAGACGAGGAGAAGGCAGAATCGTCGAAGGAAGGTATGTAAAGACGATTTGCGAGTTCTGGTTTTGTTTCTATCTGAAGAGATTGAATCTATGCATGGGTTTCCAGAGAAGTTGAGCCCGTATTTCATAGTTTCTAGTCTTCGTAGTGCTCTGTTCTTATCTTTTCTTTTCTATTTTTATCCACTAACTCGCTCGTCTTCGTGACGTGAACTACGTGCCGCGTCGTCAGTTGTTCCTCGTGTTTCTCAAAACGACACAGAGAGTTGTGAAGAGTTTGTGTGTGTGTGTATGTGATCCATTCGCTTCCCTCTCGTCATCTCAACTCTTTCACGAGTTTCATGCTTCACGAGCAGAATCTCTTTCGTTTCTCTGCGTCTTCCGAGAAAAAAAAGAAG
>LR562707.1:0-32851 GCA_900536345.3 Caenorhabditis sp. 39 LS-2015
TTTTGGAATAAAGTAAATATATATGCAAAAATCCTACAGTTCTTGCAGTTCCGCCCATCTCCTCCTCATTGCATACGTCGCCCTTCCAGTCTGCTTCCCAACCTTCTCCTCCCGATGCGTCGGATCCTCAGCATCTTCATCCACATAGAACCCATCCTCATCGACCTTCAACTCCTTCCCATTCACCGATTCGACGGACGATGTCTTCTTCAGATCCTCCTCATCCTCCAACTGTCTCCTCTTCTTCCTGTCTTCCTCTTCCTCTTCATCCCGCTTCTTATCCTCTTCCATTCGGTCATTCTCCACTTCCTTCAGTTTTTCAGAGTCCTCCTTCTTCTTTTTCAGAATCGCCGCCTTGTTCTCCTGTTTATTGATGGATTTGGGGATGATCTTGTTCAGTTTCCTCATCGATTTGTTCCGAGTGTCCCGACGGGTTTCGTTACCTCCGAGGCTTCGTTCAGTGGGCTTCTCTTCAGAGTCTTCTGACGTCTTCAACCATCCGAAACAAGTGGGAAGGGTGGATATTAACAAGAAAAGGAGAATGTTCTGAAAATTGAAATTCAAACGGAAAATTGAATTTTGAAAGTAATTCAGAATTAAATTATGATATTTACCTGAATAAAGAATATCGATTGATCGACAGACATTTTAAATAATCGGACAATATTTGAGAAATGAAATTTTCAAAAAATTGGAACTCTGGCTACGTATAACTACCAAAAAGGTCAAAATTTCAACAAAAAACCAAAAACAAACGAGCTTGACCCAGATATTTCACAACTTTATCAAAAACCCGCTATAACTCAAAAAATATCATTTTCAGCAAAAAGTTGTCAACTACAAAGTTATAGAGCACAATGATTCAAACAAGTTTGCAGTTGACAACTTTTTTCTAGCTCTGCTAGCTCCAAAGATATCCTAGCTCAAAGTAAGGGTAGAAACTCGACAAGCAGCACGCCGGTGTTTGCGGACTTTGGAGCTACAGTAATCCATTTTCCTTCTATTTTTGAGTTTTTCCGCGGTATTGTGTGACGTTTTACCATAAAAAAAGAACATTGATTGATTTATTGATTGATTCTGTTATGACACAACGCAGTACATGATGACACGAAGATCCGGTTATTATAAACTGATAATTGACACAATGGAAGTCATCAAGTCTCCCGTTCCTCCTTGAATCCCGCCTCGAACTTTTCCAAACATCTCTGATACTCTTCCTCCAACTTCCCAACTTCTTCCCGCAATTCCAAGGCTCTCAACTCTCGGGAATAGGTCCGAATGATAGTGTAAATGATCAATTGGAAGTTCCAAACGACTGTGACACGTTTTCTCAGCGCTTCTGGGGATGCGAATTCTGGAGAACTGTCCTGAATAGATTCAGAAGAGGTTTGGGAGGTATTCTGAACTCCTTCGCGGAAGACAATGCCCGTCAACCTCTCCAATTCCTCCGTGCTTCGGCTGAAGTTGTCCGCATATCTCTTCAACTTCTCCATCATCTCCCTCATCACAATCTGCTCTTCGTAACTTCTCAGCGGATTTTTCAAGAAACTTTCGTTTTGCGAATGAATGAACAGTACCATATCGTCCACTTCCTCCTCCAAATACTGCTGATTGCTGAGAGATTGATAGTAGCGTTCGGTGGTGATTTCTATGAGTTCCCAGATTGAGAATTGCTGGAGGACGAGAGAATTTCGCAATTTGGCTGCTTTGAATCCCTTGATCTCGAGTTTGCGGACTTGAATGAGCAGTTTGTTTTCTTGATTTCGAAGTTTTTCCAACTTTCGTCGAGAAACTCGAATTCTCAGGTATTCGCGAAGACGTCCTAGCATTCTGTGAAAAAAATAGGAAAGTGATTATGAAAAGAAGTAGAAGTAGAAGGAAGGGAGTCTTCTTACCAAGTAAAACTATTCCGATACCAGCCAGAAACTATCATAGGAAACCTGAAAATACAAGATACACTTGAATATAACGACAAGGAAAGAGGTAGCAACTGGAGAACGTCGACACCCCGATATTTCGCAACGCGACGTTTCGCAACTGTAACGTTTCGCAACTCCAAATGTCAAGACAAATATTTTTCGGCAGACATTGGGATTTAGAGTTTGGTAGAGCATTTTGAAGAAAACAATTTCGAGTTGCGAAACGTTACTGTTGCGAAATTCAGTTTTCCAATGTTGCGAAACGCTGCGATTGCGAAACATCAAGGTTTCAGAACATTGGGTTGCGAAACGTCGGTGTATTAAAAAAGACCTAGGTTCGCTTTATTGGGAATTCCCTATCGAGCGGGAAGGGACTCTTAGTGAAAGGTAGGTAGGTAGATATGAGCAAAGTTCTCTTAATGACAGAATGCCAAAAACAGTTGGTTATCTGTCCTATTCATCTCATCTCTCATCCCTCGCTCCACCTTTTTAACAAGTCGGAAGTGTCAAAAGGCGGCCATGTTACCGTACACAGACCATATGCCGGTTGCATTTCCGGTTACGCTTGCTCTAATTATCCGGGCCCGATAATTCGTTTCGCAACTTTATACATTGATGTGTTCAATGATCCAATTCCTGTTCAAAAGAGACTCCGTTGTTTCGCAACTCAATTTTTTTCTTCAAAATGCTCTTTCCAACTTCAAATCCCAATATCTGATATTTGTATTTGCATTTGGAGTTTCGAAAGTCGCGTTGCGAAATATCAGGGTACCATTCAAAATAGGCCATCAAAAAAAAAGAATTATCTCCGTTGTGGTTAAAGATATCAAAAAACCGTCAACTAGGAAGTTGTAGCTTTTAAAATTCCGCGTATTTTTGTAGTTGACAGTTTTTTGATACCGCCTACCGTTCTTGAGATATATGTCAGAATAGGTGCTACCCAGGGCACAGATTATGGTGGTAACTGTAAGTTACGAAATGCACGGTTGCGAAACGTCGTGGTTGCGAATCGTTCAGATGTATCGAAATATAGAAGATGAGGAAATTTTCTTGAGAAATATGATCGTTTGATCAAAAAAAATTCGAAAAAAAACATAACATTCAAGAGATTCGATTTTCCATGTCATTTTCAACGATCCCATGTTTTACGAGCTCTGAAATGCAACTTTTCCTCATTTTTTCTCTTCAAAAACTGATTTTGATTTTTCCTCCGCAACTGCAACCCCGACGTTTCGCAACTCCATAGAATAGAAAAACTCCTCGTCATTACTCATTTTGTACGCATTTCAGAAGCATTTTTCAGGTTGTTGCGAAATGTCGCGATTTCGAATTATTTCAAGAAGTGTTCAAAGTTGCGAAACGTCGCAATGCTTAGTAAATGCTCTGTAATGAAACTACTTGGCAGGCAGATGTTCCCATGACATCACTAACTTGGGAAACGCCCCCGGGGCAGCTGTAGTCGCGACATTTACAATTAGATAATTGTTCACAAGTCCCGTACCATGCTGTATGGTCCATACATACCAATTTCTTCTTCTCTTTCCTACGACATTTGGCAACCAGACACCTCGATATTTCACAACCTTTCCATCTTGCAACTTTCGAGTTGCGAAACGTTACAGTTGCGAAACGTCGTGGTATTGTATTCTATTCTGTTTTTCGCTTCAAGACCCTCAATATGTTTATCGATTTTCAGAGACAACGTTCCGAATCGGATATGGAAATAGAAATGAACATGGTACTCGAAAAACAGCAACTCCGCACTCGAATCGAAGCGCTTCAATCGAGAAAAGAAGAGCTGAAACAGAATATAAAATATCTGAAAAACGCGGAAAAAGAATTCCAGCGAATTCACGATGAAAACGAGAAGAAACTGAAGATTCTGCGAGACACTCGCGTCTTTTTGATAAGGAAAAACGACGGAGAACGGCGGATGTTGGCGGCGGAGAAGGCGGTGATTCTGAAGGTGTTCGAGGAACGGAAGATCCACGACGTCTTCCGCGGGCAGCACATCAATCTGTACGAGATCCCGCGCGTGTTCAACGAGAAAATGGAACTTCTTCAGAACTACTGTGTGGCGTTCGAGACAGCCTCCAGATTCATCGCAGCGTTCGAGAAGGTCGTCCTGGAACATCCAATGGCTAAAGAAACAAAACAGGATAAGGAGCGATTGAGAGCTGCGGGGAATTTGAGAAACGTTTCGTGGGAAGCCATAAGGGTTTTCCGTGAAAAGCCCGAGGTTCGACGGTTGGAGAAGAAGTTGAAGGTGCTGGACCAGCAGTTTCAGAAGGCGCTGGCGGATTTCAATTTGGCGACGAATCCAGCTTTGAGGACGGATCAACAAGAAAAAATTCATAACTTAATATAATAAACTGATCGTTTTCCATAAAATCATAAAATCTCTCTCCACACAAATCACATGAAATCATCCGACAAATTTCCGGCGTCAACGTCGTTCCGGGTAGTCGCCGCGGCGTCCCAGTCGACGTCTTCATAGTTTTCTGTCCGTTTCTGCGCATCTTTCGCCTGAATTTCCCTCTTCTCACGATCCCGTCGCTCTTGTTCCAGCTTCTTGGCCTTCTGGCGCTCCTTGGCATCACGGGCGTCTCGTTCCTCTCTGAAACGTGGAAAATTAACTCTCTTTTCGGAATTTCAATGAAAATCTCACTTGTAATCGATATCTCCCTTCCACTTGGTCTTCTCCAGTCGATTCACAATCTCGTTGATCTTCGTCGGCACCGTCGTGTGCTTCACCTGCTTGTGACTGTGGAATCCGACTTGTCCGACGGCCATATCGCCAGTTTTCTTGAGATTCGACCACATTGTGTAGACGATCGCCACGTTGTTCAGTTTGCATCCCTCGATGGAGTTCTGCTTGACGAGTTGGCAACAGTCGATGAGCTGCAAAGCGAAAAGGTTTTGGTATATTTTTTAAGTATTTCTACGGAAAAAACAAGAATTTCCACAAAAAGAGCCAAAACCCTTCAACTTTTCCCATGAATTTCTCACCAAATCTTCCGGAATCGAGTCAATCGTCATTCCCGGCGGCAACCGCAAGTAGACGTGAGCCGACGAGAGCTTGTCCACGTGGAACCACACGTCTTCTGGCCATCCGTACTGCAAAAACCGCATTTTTGAGGGGAAATTTTATAAAAAATACTCACCTTGATGAGATCCTCATTCTCGACCTTGTCCACTCCCATATAGATCATCGCCGGCGGATTTGTGGTGTTCGATGTGAATTTGATAACCATGATGTTGGATATTGAATAACTAGAAAAAAGGGTAGAATTGGGAAAAATCGACTGAAATTTTAGGAAAAGAAAAAAAAACGAGCTTTTCTTCAATTTTTCAAAAAATCAGTGTTTTTTCAGCGTTTCCTAGAGAAAACGGAAGCATTCGCTGGGTTTAAACGAATATTTTGCTGAAAATGACACTTTCAACGAAATCTGAAAGAAAAAACACCCCGAAACCCATAAAATTTCGTTGAAATTAAATATCGTTTTTTCCAAAAACCAAAAACGGGCCAAGGCGCGAGAAACGCGTCAGCCGCCGACCATTTGCGCGGGATTTTCGAAATGAAAACGTGACAATTCGGCCAGGAAAAGGCGAAATTTGGGTCTCGAAGGGAAATTGAAAAGAAAATGACTATTGAATTTCTGTGGTATCTTGAGAAATTTTGAAAGAAGAACATCTGAAAATCGTTTCGGTTCTTCGCAATTTTCTCTGAAATTTCTGCGATTCCTCCTGAAATCGTCTCCAATTTCCTTTCGCTGCGAGACCCATTCTGTCCGTATTCCGTGGGGTGTCACCTGTCCTCTCTCTCTCTCTCTCTTTGTCCCTCCGTCCACTCATTCTCTTCTTCTTGTCCCTTCCATTCCACTCATTCGTATTCTCTCCATCTGTCCTGTTTGGCCGGTTGCCAAGTCCCGCCCACTTCCCTCCGATAATCACGCGGCCGTCGGCGCGAAACGACAGAATTCAAATAGACCGGGGAGAGATAGACCCGTTGCTTCAGTCGCGTGACCACACCGCATCATTCGCGGAAGAAGTGGTGGCCGCGCGCGCGTATAGAACCATGGAATTGTGCCAGAAGACCATTTATTGATGAAGTGCAATTCAGAATCGCCGAAATAGAATGGTAGAGAAGATGGGGAGAAGGTAAAATGTAATTTTTTGGGGGAATACAGTCAAAAGTTGATGGAACAGTTTTGTTTCTCTGGGGGCACATTGGATGGTGGATGGATCAGCAATTTATTATATTTTTGGTCTTTTTGGAAAGTGTGCACAAGCGAGCCGTATTCTGGAGTGATTGAGATCGAAATAGGCATCAACTTGAGAGCACACACCAAATAGGGGGATAACAGATTGAGACAAAGAGGGTTGGGCGATTTAGGGTAGCGAGGACGAATTGGACGTTGAGTATCTTGGTTCAGAACACAGGGGCTACATGAAGAAGTCCGGCGTTGAGACGCTTATTGTTGACTCTTCTTATAGCTGGCGATGTCGACTTCGTATCTCTTCTTGTCGTCGGCGGCCTTCTTCTCCCACTTCTGTAAAATATGAAGTTAAAATCTGCTGAAAGACCTGGGAGCTGAGTTACTTACCGACTTGTCAGTCAGTTTTCCCCACTCGACTCCAGCGGCCTTGGCGACGTCAGCAACTCCCATTCCTGGCTTCTTGATGCGGTCGCGGTTCTCCTGCATCCAGAAGAAGAAGGCGGACATGGCGCGCTTCGGGGCGTTCGGGTCCTTTCCCTTTCCTCCCTTCTTGACCTTCTTGACCGGAGAGGCCTTCTTTCCAGCAGCAGCTTTAGCCATCGTTAGTTGGTTTGTTGTAAGTTTCTGAAATAGACATAGGATTATAAGGGGCAGAAAGCGAAGCAGCAAGTAGAAAAGAAGACGATGAAGAAGAAGAAGTAAGATAGGAGACGAAGAAAGAAGGCAACCACTGCGGATGGCCGCGAAGCAAGCGAATGAAGAGAGGGGCGGGCACAAAGACACTGGCCTGCCCGGTCGTCCTTCTCCACTGTGTGTATGTGTATGCGAGCGAGCGAGCGAGGAAGGCGATTGAGGCGAAGGCGTATGTATGTGTGTTGGGAAGGCAGCCAGCCGGCCGGCCGGCCTCAATGCTGTGTGTATGTATGTGCGATGGAAAGGAAGGGGTGTGTTGGCTGACTGCTGCTTTGGCGTACACAACGCACGCAGAGCCGCAACGCGTCGCGAATGCAAAGCGGTCGGAAAACGCGACTGCTGAACAACACACTGAGAAGACGGGGCTACACACGCGCGCGCGCACTGCTGTCGGAGGCAATGAATGACTGCCTTGGCCGTTGGTGAAGGGCTGGAGAGAGGCAGCGAATGATGAGATGTGTGTATGGAGGGACGGAAAGATCTGAGCCAAGTCATGAGACCTAGGGGAAGCTTACAGCTCACTGGGGGTCTCAGAAGGTCTAGCAGAGTCCACTTTCTGCTTCTCAACTTGAAACGCTCATGTGTCAAAAATCTCGAATCTACAGTAACCCGGCTTAATTGGACCATATCCAAATGAGTTGAACAAAACTTCTAAATGTTCCCATTGTTTTTCTGGCCATTTTGACTTCACAATCACAAGGTATCGACCGAAAATGAATGGGTTGGCTGTGACCAATGAAGAAAGAATCGTTTTTGATGTGTTGTTAGTAAGGGCGGTTGGTTGAGGCTGTGTGGCTGTTGGCTGGGGGCAAGAGAAACGAGGCGCGCGCATTTTCGCGACTGAGGGCGAGTGCTGAACACACACTGAGGCGCGATCGATAGGAAAGTGGCAAACAACTCGTTTTCGTTCGCGTCTTTCCCCTCTTTCCCACTGCCCGAGATGCGATGCAAGGCAAGAAAGAAGGAAAGAGAAGAGCGTTGGTGGGTCTATTGGGACCTGGCCAAGAAGGAAGGAAAGAATAAGGGCTACTGGGCAAAGAAGGAATGGGAGAGTAGTGCTATGCTGAGTGGGGTTTTTGGAGAAGAGAATGAATCCGATGACGACCAGCAACGGTCTTTTATATTGTTCATTCGGTGGATGGGCGGAGCGACTAGATGGCAGGAGGTGCTAAACACATCGGTCTTGTACAGGGTGGAAATGCCCGCAGAGCAGTGCACAGAGACAAGATGTCGGGCAAAAGAACATAACGACGTGGCGAAAGTAGACGTTGTATAGCAAGATCTCATAAACAGAAAAGACCGAGTCCGAATGCACGAAAGGAAATGGCTAATACAAATCCTAGTACTTTGTAAGAAAGCAAGCACGCACTTTGTAATCGCTCTCAGGAAATGAGAAGTCTTCCTCAACCAAACATTGGTCGCTTTGTTTCACCATGTTAAAAAAAAGTTATACAATGTTGTCAAGTGATTCAAGGTTGGGAACGCCTGCAGATTTTCAAAAATAGAGTTTCAACCTATATCGTGTTAGAGACGGAGAATGCTAATGATGAGGCCGTTCTGAAGAGCCGTCTTGGTTAATGAACCTCCATAAATCTTAATTAGGATACGCAGATGCCAGTCACACTAAATTTTCAAATGAGACTTTCACAGCTTCCTGGCTCCGAGCATCGAACGGAAAGGATTCCTCATGAAAAAAGATACTTAACTGAACTACAACACTAAATCGGTACGATCGAAAAATTCAGTGGCGGGAACATCCGAACTCCTTCGCAAACCAAATATAGCACATTCTCTTTGTTAGTTCTTCCGTAGATCTAATCGGTTTGTGTTGCCATTTGCTTTGTCAAGTTTCTTCTTCGATGGCAAATACGGTGTGTCACATCTATGTAATTAAGTTCACTAATACGACGTACCAGAACCAATCGTCTTTCTCTATTGTTCATTCTTGCGATCAGATTGGAACGCAGGTGCGATCGGCATATGGACTGGGCAGCGTGCCAAGTCCGTCCGCGCAAACAGTAATAACAACATCTGTTGTGGGACAGTAATGTAAACTCTCCAAGCCTCTTCTGCGCGAGCGTAACAAGTGATGTCATCAGGTCAGAAAACGGGCCCGTTTTTCTATCCGTCAAAGACGGTCCCAAAGTGTGTATGCAACCCAGCACTAATGGTGCACCTGACCACCACCACCATCCGTCCATTCGATCGCCTGCAAACAGTGTCGCGAATGAAGGCCGTTGTTCTCTACGGCGAATGACGGGGGTGCATTGTGAGTGCGCCCAGCAAGCGAATGAATAGCGCCGACCGATCGTTTCTGTCGCTTCTTTCTCTCTACAAACGAATGACGACTACGACGCTGACGACTGCGGCAAGATAAGAGGGAATCGGTTGGGTTGACGACTGAAGAAAAATGCGAAAGGAAACGCACGTTTGGCGTTTTGTCTTTGTGGAGGAAGAGGAAGTGACAACGCGAACATGTGCCTTCATGGCTTCTAGGATGTGAACATAGGAAGGATCAGCAATGACGTTTGGGCTGGCTATGCTTCAGGAAACATCCACCTCCGTGCAATTACGAAAATTCTAAGACTTCTGGATACCTGCGTACTACTCCAAGCACCAACGCCAAAACGGGGAAATAGGAGAGATAACAAACCACAAACAGCCATGCACTCGCTTCCGGCGATAAGAAAACGTGAAAATGAAAAGCGAGTGCTAGAGAAATGATGGCAAGCGCACGCGACGAGAAGAGAAGTAGAAGCCGGATAAGCCTCGAGACTTGCGCAGAGCAACGGGGTGGGGTGGTGATTGTGAGCGGAGAAACAGCCAAAATTTTGGGTAACGTCATCAGGCAGAATTTACGGGAAATTTCATAGATAAGAGGAGGGAATCAGGAATTCAAAACTTAGAAACTCTGACAGGGACCGCGGAAAAGTCGTTTCGAAAAGAAACTCTAGCATTAGAAGCACAAAAAACATCAGAAAACGACGAAATCAACGGGGAGAACAGAAAAACTCGAAAATTGTTGAGAAAAATGAGAAAAAACCGCACAAATAACGGTAAACATCGAGTAGAAATGGGCGGAAACGAATAAAAATAGGCCAAAATTGGCGCCAAGTGTACCGTAATCTTTGCCGAAGACGCATAGCGTTTTGCGGATGGGTCTCGCCACGATTAATTAAAGGCGCACAAAGTGTCGCATATTTTTGTAATTTTTTCGATGAAATTTCTTGAAATTTTTTGAAAAATTGAAGAAAATAAGACGAAGATTACTTTATTTCTGTAATTTTACACCAAATAACTCAGAATTGTTGTCAGAATTCGAGAGAAGAATCGTTGCGTCGCATATATCTCATTTCCTCTTCATCTCCATCTGTTTCCTATGTTCGCTGGCCATCTCGATGAGCATTTTGTGAAAATCTTGGGTTTTCTCGGTCCATGAATCGATTTGTCGACTGAATATGCCCAACATCGCCTTTGACATCTTCTCCGTCGCGTTTTTCTGATCGGAGTTCGAATTTTCTGGCATTTTGCGGGATTTTGGCAGAAATTGAGCTGGATCGGCAGGCAAAGAGTGGAAAATGAGTGTGAGATGGACTGTCTAGAATGCGCAACACCATCATTTGGTTGGTACTATCGATTGGTTCGAAGGAAGGGAGCACCACATATTCATCTGAACTATTGATCCACGAATTCCAGTCCGGTCTGGTCATATGTCCCTAAATCCGCGTGGATTATCTTCATTTTTCTCGTTTTCTGCTCAAATTCGCCATTATTAGAGTGACGTTGTGGGATTAGTTCAGCATATTGAGACTACGGTACTTTTTTCAAATGTTCTAATTCGAAACTCAGTTTTCCGACGTTTTATTAGGTTCTTTTTTAATTGAATAATGATATGTCCATTGTGTAATTAGATTGGGAAACTAACGATTGAACTAATGTTGCGTATAGTTCATGGGAATGGTCTGAAATCTGAATCGAACGAATTTCGAAATTTGCACTGATTTTGCAGTTTTATTTGGATTGGGGGTGGTTTTATTAACAATAAGAACTTTCCGGTTGTCGTTCTGTAATTTTTAATCTAAAAAATGTCATCCTTTCCTTTGATTTCTCGTAGAAAGCGCGACTTCTCTCAAAACTTCGAAATTTCGAATTTGATACAAACGACGACGTCTTTGAGAGGTTCTGTACGGTATTGGTATCAACTTCAAATTTCAAAAAATTTCGACAATTTTTAAGAGTAAACGAAACAATCAGATACCGTTGTCACTGACACCTTGTCAGTTGGGAGACGACGTTTGTTATGTTATGACAAGTTCGAGTGTTTCGGAACATTTTGTATTGAAACATTTGAAAGTCACCACAATTCGTTTGACGATGCCTAGAGACTACGGTACGGTAGCTGATCGGTTTTGATTTCTTTTAACCACTTGTCGGAATTTTTATTTTGAAATTCTTTGTGATACATATGAAAGTAAGCTGAAATGTTTTTGCAAGAGTGGCTAGAGCCTTGGCGTCGGCATTTCCTTCAGAATCAAAGGGTTCGAAGTTTTCCGAGTACGGACATTTATTCGTAATTCCGAATTCGACTTATTTCTGTCGGAAGACACTAACAGCGGAACTTCCCCATTCCAAAAATTAGATCCTTGTTTGACATCACCCCGATGTTCAGCAGCCACGACGTTTCGCAACCGGCTCCAGCATTAAAAATTTCGAGTTTCGCATTGCAAAGTTGAATGAGGTCAATTTTGCAAGCCAATTCCTATTTCGAATTCCTAAATTTTTACAAATACGAGATAGGGATTGGCTGGCAAAATTAAAATAACCTCGTTCAACTTAGCAATGCAAAATTCGAAGTTTTTGATTCTGGAGCCGGTTGCGAAACGTCGGGACAGCTGAACATCGGGGTGATGTCAAGCTAGGATCTAATTTTTGGAATTTTGGAATGGGAAAGATCGGCCGTGACTTATTGAGTGTTTTCCGACAGAAATAAGGCAATTCCATGTCCGTCCCAGTTTTCTTCCAGTTCAGATGCTTCGGAACCACAATTAACCGCCACTTCGTTTCTTCCGCTTTCCTTCCGCATTTCCACTTCCCTTCTCCGCGCGGATGACCAATCTTCGATCATTTCTCTCTTTCTCTCTCTCTCTCTCTGTCTGTCTGCGTCTCGTCTCCTCCTGACTCTCTCGTCCCTTACCACCCATGCAACTCTCTTCAATTCGCTTTTTTCCGTCTTCCCCGCCTTCTATTCGACACTCTCCACTCCCGTCTCCATCTCTGCGTCTCCACCATCGCCATACTCTCTCCGTCTCTGCTCCCCCTCACTTTCTCGTCGCTCATGCACTTGCCACTTTGGCACGTTTCACTGCATTCTTTTTTCTCTCTCTTTGCCGCGATTTTTAATGATTAAAGTTTGGAAAAAGTTGATAAAGAGGCTGATAAGACGCAGTTTCAGTCGGGTTTTCAGCGTTTTTTGGTGCAAAGTTTGAAAAATTTGAATTTGGAGGGTTTTTTGAAGTTTTCCGGAAAAAAACTAGATTTTTATGGGCTTTCCCAGCAAATTCTCGAATCTTCATGTTAAAATCAGCATTTCCTCTCCATTTTCCTCCTAAATTTCCCATTTCCAACACGCTCGACGCAGCTGAAAACTGCCGAATCTCCGCCGACTCTCCTCATTCTTTTCCACACACAATTCCCATTTTTGCACGTATTCTTCAGTTTCGCCCCCGATTTGTACACATTTTGAAACTGTTTTCCGATGAAAACATCAGAATTCTGACGGAAAACAGTCTTCCAGACGAGACAGACAGACAGCGTGTGATTCATTCATCAATCATCATCTTTTTTCTTTTTCTCTCACTGTCTGCGTCTCGTTTCTCTTCGTTTTGGAAAATGGCGAGAAAGTTTCGAATTTCTGCTTTTTTTTCTGGCCATTTTTGATGGAAAATGTGTCTTTTGCATTTTTTGCAAGTGCGCTACTGGACACTTGATTTTCATTGTTTTGAACCATTTTTCCTGCACATTTTCTCATTTTCCAATTCTCATTGGCTCCGGGACATTTCGCAGCCGATCGTTTTTTAGCCGTATTTCAGGTAGAAACGTCTTCATTTTTTGAAAAGTATTCAATTTGCATCAATAATCCGGAAAACATTATCATTTCCCTGAAAAACGTGAAAATCGGCTGCAAAACGTCCGGCTGCGAAATGTCTCATTTTCTATTTTTCACGGAAGGACAGTGAAATGATGATTTTTCTTTAGATTGTCGAATATCTTTGATGGATGTATATTTTTTTCCAAAAAACATGAACACCTTCCTGAAAAAAGACAGTTAAACGTTCGGCTGCGAAATGTCTCGGAGCCTTCTCATTCCACCACTTCCGTCCGTTAGTATCTATTTTCAATTTCCGCTCTGTTTTTTTCGGTTTATTAACCCATTTTTCTTCTATTTTATCTCCACCAGTTCCATTTATTTATTACGTTTTCTATTTACAACAGTTACCGGAAATTCAACGTGAATAGTACGGTAGAGCGCATTTCCTTTTCTCGTCAATTCCTCGCCCCCTCCGCCCTTTTTTTCTCCCTCATGTTACCCAATTCACAACTTTTCCTTCCAGAACCTCCCGAATTCCGATGCAATCGGTACCGAAGGTTCTCAACGTGCCGAGCACGTCTTCAGGGCCGCTGCTCCTCGAAGATGTTCCCAGAATCCCCAGATTCGAGTCGTATGCTCATCAGAATTTGAATCAGCAGCATTCTGAAGAGGAAGAAGATGATCGTCCGCTGTCACCGACTATTTTTACCGATGGACGGATGCCGGTGAAGATTTCTGCGAGGTGAGCAGCAGAATTGAGTGTTACAGTGTCGTTTCTGCGAATTTTTATTGAAAAATTCGCTGAAAACACGATTTTTTGGGGAAAACCAAGTTATATTCGAGAAAGTTTTGTTTCCAGACACCTCAACAAACACCCGCTCCACGAGCCAACCGGCACTTCAGAAGTCCTGACATTCTACCCGACGATGCACGAATTCAAAGACTTCAATCGATACATCCGCAAAATAGAGGCTCACTGCGCCCATCTGAAGTCGGGAATCGCCAAAATCGTGGCTCCAGAAGGCTGGAATCCGCGGCCGTCGAAAAAGGACTTCTCGGATACAGATGACTACGAAATAAATCAGCCAGCACAGGAAGAGATCGAAGCGATGGACAAACAAGGTGCGTATTTCAAGAAAAACATTGTTTGCCGACGGAAAATGCCAGTTCGAGAGTTCCGCGCGATGGCGAACTCTGCAGAGTTCAGGAATCCGAAGCCGAATCTGAAGGGAAAGGATCTGGAGGCGCATTACTTTGAAAACATCACCAAGGGACAACCGATTTATGGTGCAGATACCGAGGGAAGCTTCTACGATAAAGGAATCGAAGAATGGAATATGAATGACCTCGGAACGATCCTCAGTGACACGAACCAGAAGATCAAGGGTGTTACAACGGTCTATCTGTACTTTGGAATGTACAAAACCACGTTTCCGTGGCATGCCGAAGACATGGATCTGTATTCCATCAACTTTTTGCATTTTGGAGCTCCGAAATACTGGTTCGCTATCAGTTCGGAGCACGCGGATCGATTCGAGCGGTTTATGAGTCAACTTTTCTCGTCTCAAGGTGACTTTGCCCCACAATGCAAGGCATTTTTGAGGCACAAGACCTATATTGTGACTCCGGAGCTTCTGCGAACCGCCAACATTCCGTACGCGACGATGATCCAGCGGCCGAACGAATTCATTATCACCTTCCCGCGCGGCTACCATATGGGCTTCAATACCGGCTACAATCTGGCGGAATCCACGAATTTCGCGACGCCCCGCTGGGTGGATTACGGTAAAGACGCGGTGCCGTGCGAGTGCAAAAAGGATACGGTCAAGATCGACATGAATCACTTTATCACCAAGTACCGCCCAGACGAGTACGCCACGTGGTTCGCCTATTGGTTCGGCGGCGGACGTGGTGAATGGGTGCCGAAGAAGGCGAAGGAGACGAAGAAGCGGCGGAGTTCGACGCAAGTGGCGGCAGTAGGAAAGCGAGCAAGGCTCGGAGGATCTGTGGCCACGGATGGATCGTGTTCCGAAGGATCGTCGTCTTCGGAAGCGGACGTCTCCTCGTTCCTTGGTGCTCATCCTGGATACACCATTCAGAATTATCAGTTGAAGCCGGACTACGATACGCTGATGCGTAAATTTAAGAAGGATACAAGTGAGTTTTCTTGTTTTTTGCCAAATTTTTGGTGGAGCGCATTTGCATTCTTTATGTTTTTTGTTTTCAGAACTTCTCCGCAGCGACTACAAAATCGACTTCTACCAAGAACGCGCTCACAATCAAGCCCGCCGACTCGAATGGCCACATTGCGCCGTCTGCCAGTACTTCCAGCCAAGCCACATGAACGCTGTGATTCAGAATGTTCCTTCTTCGTGAGTATTTCGCTTCAAGACCCAAATCGCAAAACCACACCAAAGTTCAAGTTTCAGTTCCACCTGCCTCGCCGCACCTTGGTGTTTCTCCAAGAAAGACACGAAACGAGATGACTATCGCCCGACAGAAGACCGCCTTCTCACCTGCTCCAATTGCAACATCACTGTCCACTCCAGATGCTGTTCCGGAGACAATCCGACGCTGGACGATCAATGGAAGTGTCCCAGATGTCGTGGACGGAACGATGTGGAGATACGCACGACGTCTTGCCAGCTGTGCGAACTTCGAGGTGGAGCCCTGATTCCGTGTCAGATTGGCAAAGATTCCACTTGGGCTCACGTCATCTGCGCGCTTTTCAACCGGCGGACCACTTTCAATCGTCCCCACGGACCAACTGCGTGCTATGTGGAACCGTCACGTCGTCAGGAATCGGAAACACCGAAAATGCCGGTACTCGATGAAGATTATCGATCGGAACTCGGCGAGCTCTACGAAGATTCGCGTTGGGAATGCGTCGTCTGCCATAAGATCGCCGAAGGATTGAGCCCGTGTGTTCTGTGCATCGAGGAGCAATCGACTACCACAATGCCCACTCTGGCCCATGTCACGTGCGCCAGAAGAGTTGGTTTCGTCTGCGAACCGCGCGATTTCCCGAGAGGAGCTGTTATCATCTGCCACAAACACGAGCACTCGCATCTGGCGAACAAAGCGGGACACACATTCACCAATGTGAAAGCAGGAGATGAGGTGTTCCTGGAGAAGAATGCGGCGAACGATCAGCGGAAGTGCTTCTCGAAGGGAATCGTCGTCGGCGCGGAGAAGAAACAGACGGTCGTCGTCGATTTCATGGATTCGAGTGTGTCCAGAGACAACACCGAGCAGGACATTCAGTCGTGCGAGTGTCTTCAGTGCGAAAATGGCGATCATCAGTATGGTGCGAGAGTGAGTTTTTTTTTTGAGAAAGAAAAAAGAAAAATCGCTGTACTTTAGGTCAAAGTCATCTGGGAAGACAAACAAGTCTACGACGCGTTCTTCCGCGGCAAAGGAGTCATGACGGAGTACACGATCCGTCTGGAAGACGGCCGGGAAGTCAAAACCCCGCGCAACAAACTGATGACCAAACGGGAGCTCAACTCCTGGCTCAGACATTGATTTTGTTTTGTTTTTTTTTTTTTTGAAAATTTTGAAATTTGAAATTGAACATATATAATAACTAGCGGCAATATATATTAAAAGAATAATAGAGATATCATTCTTATATATATATATTTCAAATATCTATTTATATACCTTCCACCCAGAAATCTCCTCGTTTAGCTTTCATACCCACGAATACTCGCTGAAAATGATCTTTTTCCATGAGAATCTGTCATTATTCCTCTCTCTCTCTCGCTCTCTCAACTTTCTCCCAAACTTTCTACCTGAAAATCTCGCAATTCCCCACAATCCTGTACTTTTCCCCGCCCGTTTCTCACTCTGCAAACTCCCGAGTCCCGATTTGTCTACTGTAAACATAATAATCCCCGAAACGCAATTCGAACATGTTCTGCTCGCAGAATTCTCACATTTGATCAGTTTTCCGATCATTCTTTTCATTTCCGTGTTCCCCTTTCACTAATTTGGCTCTGTAATACTCTCACTAACCTGACGAAACTCAACATTTTCCGTTCTGTAATGTAATAATAATAAAGCATGTATTTGATGATTTTTAGGGAAAAATTGGAAAAAATAGGCTGAAAGACGCTGAAATGGGAATTTTTAATCGATTCTTATTTTTCCAGGTGACCGGAGATCGAAATTGGGCGTTCGAGGGACCAGATCCATTAAAATTCACACTTGCAACCCTTTACACCGGATCTGCTGTCCATAAACACTAAACCATGAGGACAGATACGAGCCGTCCGTGTTCAGCTCCTTCATGATGTTCGAAGTGTTGCACGGATGGATGTTGAAGTAGAGAACACCTGAAAAAACAGTTTTCATCTAGAATTGGACAATGTACCATTCCGACCGACGAATGGATGCTCGAAATGGGAAATTCTCGTTCTGATTGACGCTTCGGACTCTTCATCGGGAATTCGAAGAACTTCGCGGACGACGACCGAGAAGGGAAGTGGGCAGCCATCTGGAGAAAGAACCAGAATCAGAATATCTGGAGTGTGGAAAAAACAAAAGCAAACTGTTCTCGAAGAAATTGAACCAAAGAGACGGCACTCGATACGTCGAATTGTACAGAATATGCGTCTCGGCCGTCACCGTCCGTCCGTCGGGAAGCGGCTCCAGATGAGATTCTCGCGCGTATTTTCCTCCCTGAATGAGAAATTGTATTGATATCGAACTGATTTCCAATTTTGAACAACTTCACAAATCATCCAATTGATTTTCGCTTCCCTCATTTTCTGGACAAACTGCTCGAGCTCTTGTCGGAATCTTTCCTCGCTGAGCATCTGAAATGAGTCGAAATCAATTTAAATCCTCGGATTTTCCCAAAAAACATGTATTAAAACGGTTTTCGAGGCTGAGAAAGCTTGAAAACAAGAAATTCTAATTGATGGCCTAACTTTTTCTCATGTCGGATCCTAGGCCAGCTGAGATTTTTGGGCGGTAACCTTGGAAATTTCATGATTTTCGCCAATTTTCTCAATTATCTTCCTGATTTCTTGAATTCCTGGCATAATTGTATTTTATAGTTCAAAAATCAGTTCCCCAATGTCATTTCCTTATCAAATTACCGCTTTACCCGTTTAGAATGGCACAAAGATCACCAAATCCGCTTCCAATCGGCGAGAGATCACCTTTTTTCCGTTGTTTTCTTCCATTTATTTTCAACGAAAAATAATATTTCGCGTCTATCTCTTTGGCCCACACACGTGTTTCCGACAGCTGTTTCGTTCGGATTCGAGCTGCTCTTTTGTTTTTTTTTTCAGAAAATTTGCAGATTTTCAAAATTTCCACGAAATAAACAGCTGACTAGCAGAAAATGTGAGTTTTTGTTTAAATTTTAGGCGAAAAATTCAAGTTTCACCTTGGAAATGCTGAAAATTAACGAGTTTTCTGATAAAAAGTTCCAAAATCGACGCGAGCGTCATAGTTCACAATTTGAACGTTTCAAGGCCACAAATTTCCTCAAATTGGGCCCAAATCAGTGGAAAACCCAAAAAAGTAAACAATTTTCCACTCAAAACCCGCTCTTGTCCTCCTCCGCCGCGCCGCATTTCCCTCTTCTTCTTTTCCGCCTCTTTCCATGTTTTTCTCGCAGAGTTTCGCGCTTTTCTTCCTGCTTCCTTCAAGCTATGGAGCCAGAGAGCTCAAAGCTAATTTCACTCATATTTTCTAGTTTTTTTTCGGGAAGATAGCTTCGGAATCCCTTCAAAATCAGCTAAATCCACCATCGTTTTTTATTTACTTCCTCTCTGCGTCTCTCCATGACAAATGCTCTCTCATCCGGCTAGTCCGCGAGATGAATACGTGGATCGATAGATGGCGCCGCCCGTTTTGGTGCAGAAATTGGCTCTGGGACGTTTGACTTTTAAGCCTTTCCCCTTATCACTAGTGCGCACTATCGTCTTATCACTTGTCTTCTTTTTTTTTTTGATTTTTCATCATCATTCTCCTCTCAACTTATCATTCTTATCAGTTCAAGGCTTCACGTGTAACATTCTGAATTTTTCAGCCAATTCCTAACTTTTTCTGCTCTTGGGTAAGTATTTCCGCCGCCGGAGCAGCAAGATGTTGAGTCGACTCTCGCCAACTGGAGTTAGGTATGTTTTTTTTTGATTCGATTGTTTTTCCTCAACTTTTTTGATCAAAGCCTACAGAAAAGTGGAAATCACTTTTTTTTTTGCGAAACTAGAGAAAAAATCGCTTGGATACCTGGATTTCCGGGAAAAAACCATTTTCCAGCTTCCGTCGCCTGTCGACGACCTCGATATGCGCCGAAAAGCACGAGCCGGATCTATCGGACCCGAAACAACTGGCGCTACACAAACTGTACCGCCCGGAACGTGTGACCCCGTCGAAACGTGGAATCGACCTGCTCAAAGCACCCGGACTCAACAAGGGAATGGCCTTTTCACTTCACGAGAGACAGTATCTCGGCATCCATGGACTCCTCCCGCCGGCATTCATGACTGAAGAGCAACAGGCGTACCGTATCATGACGAAACTCCGCCAGCAACCGGACAATCTTGCCAAGTACATCCAGCTGGACTCGTTGCAAGACAGAAACGAGAAACTCTACTATCGAGTGCTCTGCGATAACGTCAAGGAACTGATGCCGATCGTGTACACGCCGACAGTCGGACAGGCCTGTCAGCACTTTGGATTCATCTACCGCAACCCGAAGGGACTGTATATCACTATCAATGATAACAGTATCAGCAAGATCTACCAAATCCTCGCCAACTGGCCTACCGAGACAGTCAAAGCCATCGTTATCACTGACGGAGAACGTATTCTGGGACTTGGAGACCTTGGAACTTATGGAATCGGAATTCCGGTTGGAAAGTTGGCGCTCTATGTGGCTCTCGCTGGAATTCGTCCGGAATGGTGTCTTCCCGTGATTCTGGACGTTGGAACTGATAACAATGAGCTGTTGAACGAGCCATTCTACACGGGACTTCGTAGAAAACGCGTCCGTGGTCCGGAATACGATACTTTGGTTGATAACTTCATGAAGGCCGCCACGAAGCGGTTCGGGAGAGACACACTGATTCAGTTTGAGGACTTTGGAAATCAGAACGCCTACAGACTTCTGGATAGATACAAGGGGGAGTACTGCATGTTCAACGACGATATTCAGGGAACCGCCGCTGTTGTGGTCGCAGGTCTTCTGGCCTCCACTCGTGTCACCAAGAAGAAGCTGTCGCAGGAACGGATTGTATTCCTGGGAGCCGGAGGAGCAGCGACGGGAGTCGCGGAGATGTGCGTTCGGCAGATGATGGATGAAGGACTGACCGAGGAAGAAGCTTGCGGACGCATTTATATGGTGGATATCGACGGATTGATCACCAAATCGCGTGTCAAGAGTCTCGGAGAGAGACACGTCAAATTCGCCAAGGATCTTCCGGATACCAAGAATCTTCTGGAAGTCGTTCGCACCGTGAAACCCGGAGCACTCATTGGAGCATCCACTGTTGCTGGAGCGTTCACTGAGGAGATCATCAAGGAGATGGCTGCCATCAACCCGAGACCCATCATTTTCGCATTGTCCAACCCGACCAGCAAGGCGGAATGCACTGCGGAGACCGCGTATAGATGCACTAACGTGGGTTTTTGAGATATTTTTCAGTAAAGTTTCACCGTTTTTTTTTTCAGGGAGCCGTCCTCTTCGCTTCCGGATCCCCGTTCGAAAACGTGGAGCTCAACGGGAAACTGTTCAAGCCCGGACAAGGCAACAACGCCTACATCTTCCCGGGAGTCGCCCTCGGTGCGGTTCTCTTCTGCATCAAAAACATTCCCGATAAACTGTTCCTTCTCGCCGCCCGTATGGTCGCTGAAGCGGTCTCGGAGAAGTCGTTGAACACCTACAGCCGAGTCTACCCGCGTCTCAAGGACATTCGCGAGCTGTCGGTGAAGATTGCGGTGGAAGTTGGAGAGTATTGCTATCGACACGATCTGGCAACCCTTCACCCGAAACCCGCTGATATGGTGAGTTTTTTGTTGGATTTTTGAAGTAGGATAGTGACCTGGACGCTGCTGCCGCGTTCTTTTTTGATTGAAGAAAGTGCTGCTGACTCAGCAGTATTTCGAAACTGTTTGCCGCGATTCCCACGCCCCATGATGCAAATTCTTTGCCTTTTTCAGGAAATGTTCATTCGCCAAAACCTGTACAGTGTCGAGTACGACGAGCTAATCAACAAGACGTACGAGTGGCCGGCCAAGGACTCGAAGCACGGATTCCCGGTTCCAGTGCTCCGCAGAACTTCCATGGATGAAGAATAAAAAGATTATCTTCTTGTATCTCTTATTATCATTTATCAACACACACACCCAAATTCTTCTCCCCATTTCTCTAGTCCCTTCCTCCCTAACTTTTCCCTTCTCTCTCGCCGTCTTTTCTTCCGTTTTCTTACTGTCTACGTGTATAGCATAATCCTCTCCCCGTATTTTTTTTTCTGTCGTTTTACCCGTTTTTTTCGGCCCAGTTGAGTTTAAATAATGCATTTGTAACTTAAATTTCCCAGTTTTTTTTCTTTTTTTTTTTGATTTTACCTAAATTTCTATAGAATCACTCCACATGAATTTCATTTTTTACTTTTGAGAGATTTGCGAATTTCAAGGTTCCTATTTATTAGCAAGTTCTCAATATGTCATTTTCATAGTTCCTCTTATCTTTTTTCGTATTCCCGCCCTTTTCTGCCTCATTTTCGTAGAGCTTCCATTTCTTGCAGAATGACCAACCATGACGCAGAAGTGACAGTATCGGTTCCGATGAACATTGCGCTCATCAAATACTGGGGAAAACGCGACGAAGAGCTGATCCTTCCACTCAACGACTCGATCTCGCTGACAGTTGACGAGCTGAGAGCGACGACGACGATTCGGATGATCGAAGGAGGATCCGGAAAGAGTACGGTGACGATCAACGGAGAACAACTCGAATCGCTGAACAAACGATACGAACGAGTATTTCAAGAAGCGACGAGAGTGCTTCGGAAGCGGAAAGACGGTGAAAACAAAGCTCCCGGACACTTTTTTCAAGTCACATCGACTACCAACTTCCCGGTGGCAGCGGGCCTCGCATCATCGGCGGCGGGCTTCGGAGCAATGGCGATGGGATTCAAGAGTCTTCTGAATCTCGACGACGCGACGGCCAATCGAATGGCACGGATCGGATCGGGAAGCGCTTGTCGGAGTATGTATCCGGGATTGGTGCAGTGGAAAATGGGAGAAAGAGAGGACGGAACGGATTGTTTCGCGGAAGTGAGTATTTGCAGTTTCGGCCTGGAAATTGGCGGAGTTTTGGATTTCGAGTTGTACTTTTACAGTGAAAAACGAAGAAAAATGAGGAAATTTCTTCGTCTATTTTCAGCGCGTCGACACCTCCAACTGGGAATCCCTGACCTGCGTGATCCTGGTCTTCAACGACGCTCGCAAGAAAATCGGTTCCAGCGAAGGAATGCGTCGTTCGCGTGACACCTCGACCCTCCTCGAACACCGCCTCCGTCACGTCGTCCCCGAGAGAATCGAAGCCATCCGCACCGCCTACGAATCCCGGAACTTTGAGCAGCTCGCCCAATTAACAATGGACGACAGCAATCAGTTCCACGCTGTTTGCCTGGATTCTCGTCCGCCGATTCGGTATTTGAACGAAGCGTCGTGGCATTTGATCGAAACCGTCGAGGATTTCAATCGGGAATCGACACGGGTAGCATACACTTTTGATGCCGGGCCGAATGCGTGCGTTTTGATGGAAAAGTGAGAATTTTGAAGGTTTTTAACTGAAAATGTGGTATTTTTAGGCAAAATGTCATGGATTTCCTGAAAATTGCCGTTGAAAACTTTGAAATCGACTCGGAAGACGTGAAAAGAGCGGAAGAGCAACTTGGAGAACACCTGGAGACGTCGAATGTGGAGCATAATCGACCATTCAAGTGCTCCAAATTGATTGTGAGCACTATGGGCGGAGGACCGAAAATCGGAGCTTAAATGATTTTTTTAGATATTTATTTATTCACATTTTACCGAAACGATTTCATAGATTTTTTCTTGTTGCATGTTGAATTTGAGTCTTTCATTCATAAATTTAGATTGTTTTTATTGATATTTACATGAAATATTCAGGTTTTACGAAGAAAATAGAAGAAAAACTAGCAAAATAGGCCAAAAATTGAAAATAAAAATTAAATTTTAG
Organism: Caenorhabditis sp. 39 LS-2015; assembly: GCA_900536345.3. Classification (NCBI taxonomy): domain Eukaryota; kingdom Metazoa; phylum Nematoda; class Chromadorea; order Rhabditida; family Rhabditidae; genus Caenorhabditis; species Caenorhabditis waitukubuli. The sequence goes on from LR562707.1 coordinate 23,149, forward strand.
CCTACAGTAATCAAAGGCGCGTGTACTTTCTATGAAAGGTCCCGCCACGAAAGGCGGAAACTTTTGAATTTCAAATTGTTTCTTTGATTTTTGATGGTTTTTTTCCGATTTTTTACAGATTTCTGGAGTTTTTTTTCGCATTTCGCACTTTTTTCCGCTGATTCAATATTATTTTTCGTAAAATTGTATTTCCAGATGAACACCTCCACCGCACAACTCCTTCCCATCTCAAACCTGTCTCGTTCGGGAAGTATCGAGTTTAAGGATGCGGTCATCAACGAGAAATGGGTGTACTCGGCGAATCGCCGCAAGGGACACTTGACTCCGAAAGCTGTAAGTGGGAAATCTTGAAAATTCCTCAAGATGTTTTGTTTTACAGCCGGAGAAGAAGAGCGGATGGTTCGGCAAGCAAAAATCGGAAGAGGAGAAGCTGATGGATCGAGTGGAGCAGCATGAACTCGAAGAGCTGCAGACGTTCATCGCTCAGAAGCTGTTCCGAGTCGACGGAATCCTTTGCGACGAACAGACGCGCATACTTCTCGTTGAGAAGCTTATGAACGCCAAGGAGTATCCGACGATTGAGCACGAGGAACTCATCTACCGATACGGAAGCTCGATGGCCGGATGGCTCCGTGATCGTCTCGTTCCGTCGATGACCGACTGCAGTTCTGTCCTGCAGCGTGCCGCCGCTGAATTCTATCAGGATAAGCTCTCGGATCCGCTGTGCAATTGGGGACAACTCAATCCGGAATTTGTTGCCATGGTCGCCGGTCGAATTGCCAAGTTTTCCGATGAAATGGCCAACAAAGTCACCTGGTCGCTGCTCGTCGAACCCGGAAAGTTCAGCTGTCATCTGACAGAATTCGTGCTGGAATTCAACCGCCTCGAACGAATGTTCGCGAACAGCGATATGACGGACGAGGAGATGAGCCAGGTGGCATTCAATGCGAACTATTTGACGAAAGCGAGAAGCAAGATGGTTCCATGTGTGGATTACTCGAGAGTCAAGCTGGAAGACGGACTGGGAAGACTGGATGATCGGGAAGCGCTGATGAATGGAATGTTCAGTGGAGAACACGAGTACGAGAGAACTGATGGTGCACCGCCGTCGCAGAATACCTAGTAAGAATAGTCGAAATGCGGTTTTTCTTCTGAAATGTTCATTTTTCCAGCGGCACCGGTGACTTCATCCACGCGAACTACGTCCGCGGCGGTCCCCTGCTCAACACGTTCATCTGCGCCCAAGCCCCGCTTCAAAACACTCAGGAGGACTTCTGGCGGATGGTTTTCCTGGAGAAGAGCAAGTTCATCGTGATGCTCAACAATGCAGTCGACGCCTCGACCCTGGGCCCTCTGGACTGTGCCAATCGCAATTACTGCCCATACTACTGGCCGCGCGCCGAGAAGCAGACCCTAGAGTTCGGCGTCTTCCGAATCACGTGCCTCAGCGTCGACTCGAAAGCCGATCCGCTGTTCACGATCACCAAGTTGAAGATTCAGAAGATGGGCGGAGACTTTGAAAGTGACGATGACGACGAGCTGGTTCTGGAGCACTGGCAATGGGATTGGCAGTATCTGGGAGATGTGTACTGGCCATTCAGGGTTTTGAGGAAGTGAGTTGGGATGGGCTGTTTTTGAGCGAGTTTCAAATCAAATTATCTCGATTCTCAGACAATTTACCTTCAATTCCTTGCAACGCAGCAAAAATTACCCTAATTCTCTAATTGCAGAGCCCGTCAACTCGCCACTCCAACCATCGTCCAATGCATCGACGGTTGCTCCAAAGCCGGCACCCTCGTCGCCATCGAAACCGCCCTGATGCACTTTATCCGCGGCTCCCCGCTCACCAAATCGCTCATCCTGCAGTCGTGCGTCTTCGTCCGTCTCCAACGTCGCCTGTCCGTCTCATCTGCCCTCCTCTACCTGTTCATCTACCGCGTCGTCCTTCGTTGGATCGAGCCCTACGTCGGCAAATGGTACGAGCGGGCGGCCCTCGGACTCCGCTTCAAATCGCTCGGATTCATCCAAAAGTACACTGCCATGATCCAGGAGTACAGCCGAATCACACCCGCTTACTAATTTCACTTTTTCTTCTATTTACTAACCTACCTGCCTGTAAGATTGTGAATATTTAATTTATGTGCATGCCGTGCCGACCCGAGAATGGTCAAATCGGGTTTATGAATGTTTGATTATCAGGTTCAAACATCAAACTTTGGACAATCAGCAGCTACAATTCAGCGGGAAGAAATGCGTAAGACAAATATAAAAAGGAGAGGGAGCAGCAATCAATAGATGCGGAGAACCGTAATTGGAACTTTTTGAAGGAAGAAAAGGAAGAAAAATGAATAAAAACAGCTAACAGTGCATGTAAAAATTGATGGCAGCAGGGAGAGGAACAGTAGAGAAAAACGGGATTTCGGAATGGAACAGAGCGAAAAAGATCGACTGATAAGAAGGATTCTGATAGAGAAATCATTAGGAAACACTGGAAAACACTAGGATGGGTCTCGCGACGATTTTCAACATAATGTTCGGAAAAATCGAGATGAGAGCCGTTTGACAGCAAAAATAATATCTAGAACAGCAGGTAAAACACTAGAATGACAGTGAAGAAGAACGATGAGAATTGCGAAGCCGACGACGCGGAAATCTCCATGGCATCGGCCACGTCGCCGAGTCCTCCCTCTTCGACTTTATCGAACTTCATGACCGGCAGCTTGTCTCCGATCGAGTTGTGATGCGAGAAGTCGTTGACGGCTTCTTTTTCGACGCGCTCACTGGCTTCAATGGCTGTCGCCTGGGATTGCACGCCTTCTGAATCCGAAAACGCTGACGCTTCAGCATAATCCTCCGCGTCATCTGGAGCATCATGTGACGCTACAATGGCCACCGGTTCGCTTCCGCCTCCCTCGATGAACGGGGCCTCGACGAACTCCAAATGCTCGTTTGGCTGAGCTCTCGGACCACTCGGATGCTCGACCGGCAATTGCGGAACGTCATCGGACATCCCCAGAATCGGCCGGGCATGCACTTCAGCAATATCCGCGATCATCGGACGGCCTTCTTCTATGATTTTGGGCGGTTCGGTGATAAAATGAGGCTGCGTGTCGTATTTCGTGGGGATTTTGTGCAAGAGTTGGGAACGGATGACAGTGAATTGGTGAGGAGTGCAGAAGACTGCTTCAAGGTCATCCGAGGCTTTTCCGACCGAGGAATTCCAGGTGAGACCTGAAATAGTTGAACTTTGCGGTGGAGCGCACTTGGTTGTTCAAAAATTTAGTTTTAACTTTAAAAAATCGCTGGGAGAGAGACCCGTCTATATTATTGTTTTCTGGGAAAATGAGCTACTTGGCCTAGAAAATGCAAGCCGCAACGCATGGGTCTCGCAGCGCTACAGTCAAGTTGTTATGCGCCTTTAAAACAGTAACCCAAAAACCAAAAAAATTGCGTTAGAAAATTAGAAACCGTATACCATTTCAAAGGCGCATAACAACTTGGCGAAAAAACTTGACTGTAGCGCTGCGAGACCCACGCGTCGCGTGTCGCGTTACGGCTTGCATTTTCTAGGCCAAATAGCTCCAGAAAACAATAATATAACTACTCACCCATCTCATTTATCATCACCGTCCTCATCTGCGCAATCTTCGTCGCCACCTCCTTCTCCGGATACATCGTATGACACACCGGCGTGCTTCCCTCCAGATTCGCCACTCCTTTCAGCACGTGTTCGCAGTAGAACTGTTGGGCGAACCGGTTGTCCGCTTTTTTGATCTTTTCATTCACAAACTTCTGAAACGTCTCGTTATGCGCCACGAAGCCGTCCGATCGAAGGTCGTAGAATCTGAAGCGGAGAAGAATGTGTCAGTGGAGCGCACTTCCGCCAACTCTGCCCTGCTTACCCCATAACTTTCATCTCCTGTCCTTCAGCCCATCGTTTCCAGTCATTCATCACCGGCACGATCTTCTTCTCACACAGATGCTTGTATCCCGTCGCTGTTGGATCAATAACAAACAGTTCGCCAGCTCCATCATCATACATTGCCAGCGTGTCAATCGTGAATCTCCAGCGGTTCCTCGGAGCACCAAGAACGGATCTCCACTCGTAGAGCACCATTGGCTCGGCGTGAGCGGCACTTATGCTCCGATTGACTCCAGTGTCTCCGATTTCTAAGCGCTGGGATCCGTGGCCTTCTTGAATTGGAAAAAGGGCGCAGGAGGAGGAACCGAAGACGTTGACGCATGATTCAAAGAGCTGAAAAAGGGGAAATTGAGGAGGAAGTGGAATGAGAGAGAAAGGGGAATTGAATTCACCTCTGAGAGTTCACAGCTCACTTCTCCGGTGACATAAACCGCTTTTTGGCCCAGGAGCACATTTCGAACAAACGGACCAACGGGCACGAACAGACAGTGGTTCTTGTTGAGGAATCCGATTATGTCTTCCACCTGGAAATGTGAATTTTAGCTTACTAGGCAAAGAAAGTGCGCTCCACCGAACTCACCGTTCTGAACGTCCCCTTAACTCGCAACGCCTTCACCCAACTCCACTGGTAGTTGAGCCCGTCGCTTCGGATCACCTGCAATTCAATTTGTCATTTTCGCAAATCGACTGGCTTCAGAAGTGATTGACGACGTCTTCACTCACCTTCGCGTACTTGCCATCTGCCCGTTGCCACGGCGCCGTCAAATTCGCGTATTTCGACGGCAATTTGAGACGATCCACTTCTATTTCCTTCAATTTTCGTTTTGGACGTCTTTAATTAAAAAAAAAACCGAAAAACTCACAGATTCTCCATCGAGACATGGATCTGATTGTCGGGACGGTGAGGCGATGGAGGTGGAGAAGAATATGAAGATGAGGGAGAAGATGGTGACGAGCCGACCGCCCGTCTTCGGAATTCGCATTGAGGATGGTAGTGTGATGGAGATGCGGGTTACCTGGAAATTGGAATGGGTCTCGGAACGAAAATAGAGAAGTGTGGAGAGAGCAGAGAAAATATAGGAATTATCGGAATTTTTGGTTTTACAGTAACCCGTCATCGTATATGCGTTTCTGAGATCGTAAGAGTTGAAATTTCAAACGCGGCCGGGTCCCGCCACGACTTTCTTAGTTTTTTGTAAAACTAAGGTGGATTCTACCGTAGTTTTACAAAAAAAAGTGAATATCGTGGCGGGACCCAGCCGCGTTTGAAATCTCAACTCTTACGATCTCAGGAACGCATAATACTGTAATTCTAAAACTAAAAATAGAAAAAATCAAGGATTTCCACATTGCAACATTGCGAAACCGGCGCCGCTCGGCCCGCTCCTCCAAAGTTCAATTGTGAATTTACGAGCCATTCGGGCCAACGGCTCGGCTCAATCCACGAGCTCCTAGACGATAAAAAGCGGAGAAAGAGAGCCCATTTGATGATGATGCTCTTTTTTCTATCTCTTCTCGTCTGGTCTTGAAGCGTCTCTTCGCGACGAAACATCCGGAAAGCGTGACTTCTCACCACTCAGAATGAGATAGGGGGATAGTCAGTTTCAATAAGACCAAGATTGGTCCTTCCCCTCCCCTCCCTCCTTTTTTTGCTCTTTCGAACCAACAAAATGCTCGAGAAAAGCAAAAAAGCGAGTAAAGCGAAGAAGGCATGAGAATTGGCGAAACGAAACGTGAAAGGGCGGTGTGGTGCGGAGACAATTGACTTCCTTCCGTTTCCTCGACAGCGGACACTTTTCGCATCGAAAGTCGACAAAAAAGCGGCACGACGAACACCAGAATTGTCATCAAAGTGGAGCGAGCGAGCCCTTGCAGGGACAACGAGTAAACACAACTTTTTGGTCCTTCTTATTTTCCGCTTTCTTGCCATTTTCTTCATCTGCTCGACTCCAGAAGACATTCATTCGTTTTTCATGGAATGAATGTACTGGGATTAATGAGCGATCGGGTCTCGACACGAAAAACAACAAGCACAAGTGGATGCTTATTAGCCAAGTGTTCAGGGTCATCAAGTCATACAGGATAATTGGATGATTTGAGACTATCGGAACTGGTCGAGTGGAAGGAAGTGCGCTCTATTATACGTATCACAGGGTCGATTTGCGGAGCGATTTCACATTGAATTTTGTGTTCTAGTTAGGATTCTTTAACTCAAACTACCAAAATTATCAATTTCCACGAGGTTTACCGAGTCAAACCCGTGGAAAATGAAACTTTTGATAATTTGAGTCAAAGAAACTCTGGAAAACCCAAAATTCAGTCACATAGAAGTTGTTTATCAGAATAATCACTGCAAAATCCGCCAAAAAAATCTGATTACTTTCGCCAGAAAACAACTACAAAAAGCCGACGACAAATCGAGATTTCGGGCGTGGCATGGCGTTCAGTTTTCCGTTTCCGTTCGTTTGTGAGAAAAAACAGAAGAAACCGACCGACGCGAGAATATCAGACGATAAACAGATGAAATTGGGACGGCAGCTGCTTCGAAAATAGAATAGAAGACGTCGGGAAAAGACGAAAAAGAGATTGGTTCGTTTGATAAAAAGCAACTTTTTGAGGAGTCGAACGAGCCGAACTATGAGACGGAAATGACGAAGGCGACAAGGACGACAAAGAAGAAAAGAAGAAAAAGAAGGAGACGTCAAAGGAACTTCTGTGGAAAATTGAGAAGTTGAGAAATTGAGCCAGAATTTGGCGTCATGGAGAAGAGAAAAGTTGAATGACCAAACGGAAGTGGAAGCGAAACGTTTTTCGGCGATGTTGAGTCACAGGAAAAGGGCTTCTTCGAATCGGGATTCTGTGATCCGGAAATTTGGATGTTTTGAGTCACGGAAACAGGGATTCTGCGGAGAATCAGAAGACGAATCTTCGATTCCTCGACTTCTGGAAATTCAGAATCCCAGAAAACAATCCAAAGAACAAGAAAACAATCTAGGATAGCCGGTTCCGTTTTGGAAATTTTTTTTTGTTAAAAAATTGCCCATTTCGAGGGGGGCTCTAACCATTTTTTATAGACAGAAAGAACAGTTTCAACTCATTTTTTTGGCTCAAGATACCGCTTTTCGCTGATTTTGAAAAATCTCGAGAACAAGATTTATCTAGAGCCAAAAGCATGGGGTAAAATAGTTGTTTCCTTGAAAAAATGGTATGGCTAGAGTCCCCTCAAAACAGTTATTTATTTTTTCAAAGAAATTCCAAAAATGGTTCGGGTGGACCCAATCCACAAAACCGACTATCCTATCTCTGAAACAAAATCTTCCACGACTCGAAACTTTGGAATATTCGTATCACAGAACTAAACCACATATTCAGTGGCAATTCGTAAAAATCCTCTCATCAAAAACAAGAAAAAGAGAAGGAAACTTTGTCGCCCAAACAGCACGAAACGACAACAAAAAAGACATAAACGTCCAAAATGGTCCGTTCCTTCCCTCCCTTCGTCTCTCTCCGAAAAACTCTTCGAAAAGTGAGAGAAACGGAAGAAAATTGGTGTACTGCAAGGGGAAGAAACGGAAGAAACTCGACTCGAGAAGGCGAGAAGAAGCGAAAAGAGGAGAGAGAATTAAAAACCGCTTTGCCTCTTCCTTTTTTCGGAGCACTTTTCGTTTTTGAATCCGTGAGAAGATGGGGAGTTGAGGTGGAAGAAGAAGAAGGACACTTTCAGCTCGTACATTCGCGGGAATTTTTGATGAACGGACGGACGCTCGGTTTTGATGAATTTTTGGAGGAACTGGACTGGGAGAACACTCGGAGGGCAACTCATCATTCATTCCTTTCTCATTTTCATTTTCATTCTCCTTCGACTTTTAATCATGGTCTTCTGGAATTCTGAGGACTAGAACTAGAATTGCAGAGAAGAAGAAGAAGCAGCGAATAAACATTTTTTGGTCGATGGACCGGATGACCAAAAAGAAAACGGACGATGAGTATTGAAAAGAGGACGATGAAGGCCCATAAGGACACGAAGCCGCCCATTATTCGGCAGAGGGACACAGATTGATGAGTGGATGGAAACAGACATGGCCAGTTGCATATTTGGAACATTGAGAGTTATTTACGAGCTGCGGGAAGCGGAGATTTGTTGTTTTTGGGTGGGTCTCGCAGCGAAAATAATAATACTCCAGACTGGCAGCAGGTAAATGCGATTTTGATAGGAACACAATTCGAATTCAAAAGACTGAGAGTGGGATTTGACAAAACTCTGCTACAACTTTGGAGTTTCGAAATTTAAAAAAAAAAACCAAAAAACAATCAGAACCCAGTGATAAACAAGCGAATCGGAACAACTCCAGGTGAAATTCAGCCACAGTTGAATCTGATTTTTTAGAGTAATTTGGCAATTTCGAGGATTTTATCAAATAATTAAAAATTGAAAAGTTTGAAAAAAATTAAAACCCCGACTTCATATCATTTGCAACTTTCATAGACAAAATCAAGACAAACCCGAGAAAAAACAGACAGAAAACGGAAGAAAACACAAATTGTGTATGTGTGGCCAGAGTCTCGAGGGAATGACAAATATCCTGAAAATCTAATGTAAAGCTCAAAAGCCATAAGTTGAAACTAGAGAAAAAACTGAGAAAATTCAATTTCGGTGATATTTTTAAGCGAAAAATGGGAAAAGTAACAGAAGGTTCGTTCCGAGAGCCAAATGTGGCCGAATGAATGAATAATAGTGACAAGTTGTACTCGAATCGTCTTCCCATTCTCTTTTTCTCTGTTTTCGCAACATCATAAAAGTTTGAAGACGATGCGACCATCGTTACGCGGCAAAGAACCGCGCCCTCATGCATTTCGGATTCGTTTCGACTCGAATACGCGCAATTTCGACGGAATTTTCGGGTGGAATAGTAACACATGGGTTCGGTGAAATTATTTTTGGGCATTTTTTGCAAAAAAAAATGAGAAAAAATGGTACAAAATGAGGGAAATAATGAAGGGAAAAGTGAAAAAATGGGATTATAAAAATAAATACAAATTAAAGGCGCATGGAGTTTAAAGGAACATAAGCAATTTTACTAATGGGTCTCGCAACGATTACCGTACTTCTGAAAAATTAATTTGAATTTCGAATTTGTTTTGTCATGTTTTCTGATTAAATTTTCGGATTTGTTCCTTTTTTTTGCAATTTTTTTTCAAAATTTTAAAGCTGAACTGTGAAAAATATTGAAAATGTCCTAGTATTCTTTCGTTCCAGGTGTTAAACCATCGAGAAACAAGACAATGCTGAAGCTTATCAAAAAACCAGTCGGTAATTTGAAATTGTTTTAATTTTCCATTGTTCTTAATGATTTTTAGAGCCCGAACCCTTGAAGACGATTGAGACATCGATTGCCGAGAGAAAAGATGACGACCGGTTCACAGACATGAAAGATATCGAGCGGAATCTCTACGCAATCCCGGAGGATCAGCAAAATCTGTCGGAGGAGAAACTCAAGGAGCTGTTTGCCAATGGAGGCGTCATGCAGGTGTATCCGTTCCGTGAGGACTCCAAGGTCGAAATCCCACCGCCGGTCACTTCGTTCGAAGCGGCGTTTGGCAACAATCCGGCGATTATGGCGGAGATTCGGAAGAACGGCTTTGAGAATCCGTCGCCGATTCAGTCGCAAATGTGGCCTATTCTGCTTTCTGGTAAAGATTGCATTGGAGTCTCCCAGACAGGATCCGGAAAGACTCTGGCTTTTCTGCTGCCCGCCTTCCTCCACATTGACGCTCAGATGG
>LR562711.1:0-11543 GCA_900536345.3 Caenorhabditis sp. 39 LS-2015
AATTTTGATCCAGTTGCGAAACGTCGTAGTGCTTTTTTTCCCCATTTTCTAATCTTTTTTCTGTGATTAGAAGGTGAAACAGACACATCCATTCCAATGTTCATGGTAGTGGCGTAGTAGTAGTCGAGGTAGTAGTAATAGTGTCTTTTCTTCTTTTACACTTTCGTCGTCTGATTCTGATTCTCTCATCAAGCAGAAGACGATGATGTGTTATGAATGTCGACGTCATCTTGGAGGGAGTCAAGGGGGGGGGAAGAGAGGGGAATAGGATTTTTGGGGTTTTGTGGGCTCAGGGTTCTAGGATTCTAAGTCTCTGGATTTAGGCTTCATGGTTTCTAAGATTATTCTTTTTAGGCTCCTAGGATTAGGCTTCTAGGCCTTTCAAGCTTTGTTTTCTCGATTTCTTGACTTCTAGGCTCAGGCTCCTAGTCTTTCGATCACTTTGAGCTTGAGCTTCCGGTTTTTGCTTTTCGCTTTTCGTTCTTCATTTCTCACTTTCCACTTTCCACTTTTCGCTTCAAGACCACCGGAAATTGAATGATTTGTTGGATTCCTCGCTCCCTTTAAAATCGACACCTTCTTCAATTTCCGCTTGGCTGAAAGAAGGAAGAGAATTTTGTTTCCAATTTTTTCCCAAACAATTTTTGCTCCATTTCCGAGCATTCCATAGTTTTCGGGCTACCATATACAATTTGCTTAATAATTACGATCACATTTGACCACCGGGCCGCCATTAATCATTGGAAATGAGAAAGGGGAAAGAGAAAATAGAAAAACCCTGATAACGGAAAGCTGCATTTTTTTGGAACTTTGAACTTTGAAGCCAAATATCTCGGTTCAAAGGGCTCATTAGTAAAAGTTTTCAACTGAAGACTTGTTTCGTATCATCTCCGCTGCGCTAGATATTGAGGAAATTGATTGGGTCTCGCCACGATGTTCTGTAGTTCTCAATGACAATTTTTTTTGTTGATATTAGCGAAAAACTTGAAAATCAAGTTAGGAAACATTTTGTCCTTGACAACTAAATACACGAAGCTCTATTTAAAAATTTTTAAAATTAAAATTTGATAATTCCTTTGTGCAGAATTGTAGCTTGTAAGCCCGCCCGTCTCCTATTCAGTATTCCCCTCCATCCGAGCTGTTCCGTGTTGCAAAAAATTTTCCGTGTTTCTCCCCCTTTTGCACTTGCCCCCCCCCCGAAGACATCTTTCCCTCCGTTTTTTCCGCCGTTTTTGCTGCTGCTCAATCCGAAGAGCTCTCAGCTGCCGCTCTGTTATTTCTTTCTTTTTTTTGCCGCGCCGCACACTGCCCCCGGATATGTTTATGAGAAGGGAAAGGGGATTTACGTGGAAGTGAGAGTTCCGCTAATCTTGACGATGAATTCGATGCTTTTCGCTTTTCTAGTGATCCGTTTGGTTTTCTTTTCTTTTTTTTCTGAAAATCAAAAAAATGTACCAAAGTTCCTGGGCTTTGGGGATTTATCATGCAATTCTAACCGATGATTAGTCGACATTTTATCACCGGGAATTGAATTGAAATGGATATGACCTATTATATAATAGGATATCCAAAAATGACTGTTATGGTCTCGAAGCGAACTAACGAAGACGCTAAAAACGTTCGTTGCGAGACCATAATAGTCATCCATTTTTGGATAATAGGCAATATTGGTCCAATACCCAATTCAATCCAATTCCCGCTGATAAAAGGTCGTCTAATCATCGGTTAGAATTGCATAGAACACGCAATTCTAATTTTTGCTTTGTTTTCGTGTCTCGTCATCACGAAATTGACATTTTTCTCAGAATTAAAATTTTTTTGGCTTGTTGATATGTGATTTGTGTATGGAGAACAGGTGGAATGAAGGGATTTTGAGAAAATTGGTTTTTTGTTATTTTTAGGCGGGATTTGGGGAGTTGAAGGGTTTTTGAAGGGACGCGACGTTTCGCAACTCGCCACTTTGCAACTTTGATCTTTTGATCTTCCTCACGGCGCCCCGACGTTTCGCAATTTGCCACTTTGCAACTTTGATCTTTTAATCTTTCCTCACGACACCTCGACGTTTCGCAACTCGCCACTTTGCAACTTTGATCTTTTAATCTTTCCTCCCGACACCCCGACGTTTCGCAACTGATCATTTTCCAATTTTGATCTTTTGATCTTTCCTCACGGCACCTCTACGTTTCGCAACTTTTCACTTTTCACTTTGCAACTGTAACGTTACGCAACTTCAACTTGTCACTCAAAACTTTAGGATAATGATTTTTGGCGGATATTATTTATGATTTGAAAATTTTGAAAATTGAAGGACCTATTAGAGAAAAAAAATTGGAAGTTGCGAAACGTTACAGTTATGCAAGATGAGTCTCGATGCCATATTAGTACAAATGAACTTTTTCGCAGCACAGCGCACACGAAAAAGAACACACTTCCTTTCTCTCTCTCTTGCAATGTTCTTTCTGTCTCTCGACTTTTCCGTCAGTGTACCCAGTGTCTTTCGGTGTCTTTTGGTCGGTTAGACGGTCTATTCTTGGTTGGTTTCGTGTTGGTCAATACTTATCAAATTCGTTTTCTTCTTCTCAGTTTTCTGATGATCGATTCCGATGATGTTGTCAGTTGGTGGATGATGCACCATGTTGGGGAATCAGAGATGACCGAAGAAAACAGTTGGATCTGAGTTTTGGGTCTCGCCACGAAGCGGTTGTTAGTGACGTCTGATTTTTCTGTTTTCCAGTCCTCATTAGGGCGGCTCCATTCTTCTGCTTACCATTTTCGTCTTCTAGATGCTGATATTAGTATGTCGTCGTCATGGTGTCGCTTCGAGACCATTTCTAGTCAGTTGGTCGAAGTTTCTCCTTGCCAAATTTGGGTTAGCTTCAATTTTCAGAGAAATGTAGCAAATTCTCTGAAAATATTTAGACGGCGGCGTCATTCATTCCGCTAAACGATTATTGTTGTCTAGACGAGTCAGAAGACGTCACTTTGCAGCTGTAACGTTTCGCAACTTTTCAATTTTTCAATATGGTACTATAACGTTTCGCAACCTTTAGCTTTTTACTTTGAAGCTGTAGCGTTTCGCAATTTTTCAATTTTTCAATTTGGTACTGTAACGTTTCGCAACTTTTCAATTTTTCACTTTGCAACTGTAAAGTTTCGCAACTTTTCATTTTTTTTGAGTTGCGAAACGTCATATCTGGGTTTCGTTCTGTGCTAGAAGCTAGAAGTCGCTAATCTTTTAGAAATTGAATTTTGATTTTTTCATTCATTTTTTCTTCCTTTCCTTCTTCCAATTATTCCCATTTCTCCCATCTTATCACTCATCACTAAACCTCAAAATCTTCCAGGTGTCGTCAATATTCGAACCTCCCAACCTCGCGCAAAAATACACACTTTTTATCAGTTTTTTTAATCAATACGTATCCACTATCCACCTTAACACTTCAAGAATACGAAGGAGATTTACAAAAGTGAAGAGAACGGAATTGGACGAAGGGAAGGAAGAAGGGCGAGAGAGACTGGGAAAAGGAGAGAGAGAGAGACGCAGGTCTCGGAACACAAATACACAGCAAAATGGAGAGTTTGGAGAGGTGAGGAAAAGGGGCGGAGCTTGGGTTTGTAGGAGTGCACCATAACGAGGATTTTTTTGGAATTTAAATTAAAATTGAGTTTTTTTTCCTGGATTTTTAAAAAATTTAAAAAAATTATTGAAAATTTGAAATTAAATTTTTTTTTTCAAAAACACGATTTTTTATTTAATTTAGTTGAGCTTTTTATTTTTTTATTTTTCAGAATTAAAAAAAGATTATTTTACGTTTTTTGAAAATTTCAAAAAAAAATTTATTTAAAAAAAAATTCAAAAACCCGATTTTTCTAGAAAAAGGGGCGGAGCTTTTTTAATTTTTTTTTGTTGTTAGCTATAAAATTTGATTAACAAAAATAATTTTCAATTTGAATTCATTTTGCATTTATTGAATTTTTTTTTTGCAATTTTAAAATAAATTTAATTTTTCAATTTTTCAATTTTTCTACAGGCGTAATGAGCTCGCCAAAGAGTACGATGAGCGGTTCGAGATTTTCCAAGACGATATCAAGCAGTGGGAAGAGACGGACGAGAGGAAGTGAGTATTTGGAATTTTTTCCTTGAATTTTTACAAAAAAATTGGCATTTTTTGTTAATTTTTGTTTTTTTTAAATAGAAATTAGAGATTTTATATTTTTTATAGACATTTTTTGAATTTAACTTTGAGCGTAAATGTAAATCGGAATTTTCAAAAATTGAATTTTTTAGAAAATTAATAATTTTTTTCTTTTTTCACAGAAAATTGCAATTTTCGAAATTTTAAAATTTCATTTTTTCTGAACTTTTTAAAATTAAATTTTTTGTGTAAAAATGGATGTTTTAATTTTCTAATTTCTAAAAAAAGTTATGGTTTTTCAATAAATTTTCGAATCTTTTTGTCAGATTTTTTCCAGAATTTTCAATAAAAAAACCTATTTTTTCAAAATTTTCGAAAAATAAAAAAATATTTAAATCTTAATTTTATGAAAAGTGAATTGAAATTAAATTATGAAGTTAAGCACAAAATTCTGAATTTTTCAATAATGTATTGATTTTTGGAAATATAAATTTAAAAAAAAAATTAAGAAATTCAAAAATCTAAATTTTCATTCTAAATTGAATAAAATTCAAATGAGTAATATTTTTGAAAAAAAATCAATATTGCCTTGAAAATTCAAAATTTTCAGAGCCTCCGTCCTGGAGCTCCGTGACAGAATGGAAGCCGAGTTTCCGGAAACAAAAAAGGATCGTGAAGACCGTGAACGTTGCGACCGTGCGGAACGTCTTCGGGGCGAAGACGAGCGGGCGATGATTGCCAGAAGACTCGCAGACGAGAAAGTCAGGAAAGGTGTGGCGAGTGTGCCGCGACTACTGACAGAGTCAGAACGGAAAATCGATAAAGGAGAGAATGGCCGCGAAGTGATAGTGTCGGATATGAAGAAGGCACATCACCTTTCAGTGCTCGAAAGTCTTCGGAAATGGACGCCAGAGGAACGGGAACTTTTCAAGAGTCGAGCTGTAGAACACGTGAAAATTTTCCACGGGCTATCGAAATTTTTCATCAACAAAACCCCGGCGGATCTGGTGCTCTACTACTATTATTCCAAGAAAAAAGAGCATTATAAGAAGGAATTCAAAGCCAGAAAACGATCGGCCAAGTACAAAGTTGCTCCATTCCCTTCCAAGGAAGAACTCGCCTATCTTCGACTCATGCCAGCTCTGGACTATGAAAAGTACCCGACGGACACTCTGATGTGCTGCTTTTGCTGTAAACATATCGATGGACTAGACCTGAAAGGAATCATGTTGCCGCCGGAGGCTTATGATGTTTGGGGTGAGGAGGTTTTTCGAATTTAAAAAAAATTGAAAATTTTGCACTCGTTTCTGATAAAGGAAATTTTCCAACTGTCGGTATTCTAACATCACGACATTTTAGAAATTGAAAATAATTTTGAAAAACGTTTAAAAAAAAATTTGAGAAAATTTAGTGTAATTTTCAAAAATTTGGAATAATTAAAAAAAAAAAAGGATTATTTTTTTTTTCTTAAAATTTGAATATTTTTTCAAAGAATTTCACTTTTTTTTTTAAATTAAAGAATTATTTTAAAGTATTTTTTTCAAGAATTAAACAATTTTCAAAAATTTAGAATATTTTTTTGAGAAATCAAGGATAATTTTAGAAAAATTAAAAATTAAATTTAGAAAAATTCTAATTTTTTCCAAAATTTGGAATAATTTTTCAAAAATTTAAAATAGCAAAAAAAAATTCTTTTCGAAGATATTTCCAAAATTGCAGTTTTTACTCATTCGTTTCTGATAGGTCGTTGTCGTCGATTTTTTCAATAAAATAAAAACCCATGAAAATCGAGAAAAATTTGAAATGTTTCTGGTTGCGAAACGTCGGGGTGTCCGAAAGTCAAAGGACGTTTTGCAACCTATGGAATTAGACCATATGGTTGCGAAACGTCGCGCGCGCCCTAGTCAAAAATCCCTCATTTTCGGTCCCTCTTTCCATTTCCAAATTTCCTTCTTCTTCTTCTTCTTCTTCTTCTTCTTCTTCTGCATCTTGCCATGAGCCAATCCGTATACGTGCTTGCTCACATAAAAAATAAACGACCGTGTGCGCGCGCGCGCGCGGACATGATAATTTGTACCTTTGTTTATGTGTGTACAAATTATTACTTGACCAACCGACCGCTAGTACGATCGGCGGCAAAACGAAGGGATGCACACAAAAACTCTGTCGGCAGTGGCGGCGGCGATTTATGACCGGAATTTGTAGCAAGAGGGAGGGGTCGCCGAGCAGAAATTGCCATTGAAAGGATGCAAAATTGGAGTTGAATATGGGACTACAGTAGTCAGAATGAGGTGCCGAAGGGAAAAGTTGCGAAACGTCGGGGTGATTGATATCAGATTTTTTTTTGTAAAATCGGAATTTTTTTTTCAAAAATCAGAAAAAATAAAATAAACATTTGAAAAAAAACGTTTAAAAAATTTGAAAAAAGTGAGAAAATATCAGGAAAAAATTAGAAAAAAACGGAATTTTAAAAAAATTTAAAAAAAAAGAAAAAATTAGAGAAAAACTTGAAAAAACCAGAAAAAAATTGTGAAAAAAAGGTTTTTTAATCAGAAAAAAATTAGGAAACATTAGAAAAATTTTGAAAAAAATTCGAAAAAAAATCAGGAAAAAACTGGAATAAATTTTAAAAAAAAAGTTTAATCAAAAAAAAATTTGAAAAAAAATAACGAAGAAAATAATTCAAAATTTTAAAAAACCAGAAAACATTGGTTTTTTAATCAGAAAAAAAAATCGAAATTATTAGGAAAATTCGAAAAATATCAATAAAAATTTTAAAAAAATCTAAAAAAAAAAAATGTAAAAAATCAGAAAAATTCACTTTTTTTTTTCTAAAAAACTCAAAAAAGCGAAAAAAATAGTGCTACCGTAATCCAAAGCCGACGTAATTTTTTTCTAGTTGAAAAAAAAAATTAAACGTCCATTTTCCAGCTCTAAACCCGGAAGAGGAACGTGCCGTGTGCAGCAGATGTCGTGACGAGATGACGAAAATGTACAAAACAAAGTGAGATATTTTTTCCATTTTTTTTCCGGGATTACTGTACCCTCGGATCGTTTCGAGACCCTTATAATTTCAGTCAATGCCCCGGAAATCGGTGTTCGGCGAAGAAGAAGACGCAGCAGCGACGGTCAGTTCCGCCGGATCTCATCGAACTTCCCATCAGGACCCGATCGTTTGTCATGGATCAGATTGGTGTTCCGCGAGTCGCCATTCGGCTGTGTGCAGCGTGTCGGAATTATGTGAATAAGATGATTGGAGATGTGAGTTTTCTGCTTTTTTTTTGAAATTTTTTCAGAAAAAAAATTTCAAAAAATTGATCATAATTTTTTTTTCTTAAACTCCGCAAAAACGCCTGAAAATTAGCATTTTTGATTTAGTTGCGAAACGTCGGGGTAGCGAAACATTTGCTGGGAATGTCCTTTTGGTTTTCGTATCTTTGACTTTGACCCCGACGTTTCGCAACTCCTGGTCAAAAACGCCCGGAAAATGCGCTATTTTCATCAAAAGTTAACGTGTTTTAGGGGGTTGCGAAATGTCGGGGTAGCGGAATGTCGCGTTTGAGATAAGCTGTTTCCCATTGATTTTAGGATACCCCGACGTTTCGCAACCACGACATTTCGCAACTCTTGGAAGCCCGGAAAATGCGTGTTTTCCATAAGAAATTTGCATGTTTGGTGGGGTTGCGAAACGTCGCGTTGCTAATGGGCTCTCACACCCCGACGTTTCGCAACTCGTACAAACGCCCGGAAAATTCGTGTTTTCCATAAGAAATTGCCACCTTTTAGAGAGTTGCGAAACGTCGGACCGTTAGTAAGTCTCGAAACCGCGACGTTTCGCAACCAGACGTTCAAAAAGTTGCTTTTTTTCTGTTGCGAAGTTTCCCTGGTTGCGAAACGTCGGGGTGGCTCAAATTCCCAAATTCCGTCATTTCGCCGAGGAGTCTTGACCCATTATGCAAATCCCGCTCTTTTTTGCCCCAAGAGTCTTGCCTCTGTGTGAATTGATGAGGCAGGGGGACCGGAGGAAAATGATGGATTTCTGGGGGAAATTAATCATTTTTTTTGGAATTTTTTGAATCTGGCCATCAATCTTCCAAATCGTCAGATCCACGCCAAAGATCCGGGGATTCTCGACGAACTGTCTCGCTACGAAGGCCAAGTCGGCTGGACAGAACAGGAAAAAACAAAGCTAGTGGCACTGATCAACGCCTCGTCGTCACTCGACTGGGACGCCATATCAGCCGGAATGAGTCGACGGCCGAACGAGTGCCGGGTGCAGTACGACTCGATGAACGGCAACAAGGGAATCACGACGGTGATGGACGACGGCGATGATGACGTCGAAGCGCTGCCGGGAGGAGCAGATGATATCAGTGAGATCCATCCGCCGGTACTGGAGAAATCGACGCCGACGACGAGCACCAGAAGGAGTGGACTGGCGAGAAGCGTTAAGAAAGCGTGAGTGGTTTTTTGGAATTTTTATTTATTAAATTTGAAATTTGAAAAATTGAAAAATTGAAGATTGAGTGTGAAGAAAAATTGAAATTAAAAATGGAAAATTGAAACAATTCAAAAAATAAAATAAAATGATTTTTCAAAAAATTGAGAATAATGTTTTGAAAATTAAAAAATTGTTGAATAATTTTTCTGAAAACTAATTTTTTTCCGATAAATTTTAAAAATAATAATAATATTTTTTTCAAATTAGAATTTCAATTTTTTTGCAAAATATAATTTTTGAAAAATTGAATTTTTTTTTCAAATTTCAAATTTAGGATTTTTTTTTTCGAATATCGGGTTTTTTCAGAAATTCAATATATATTTTTAAAATTGAAAATAATTTTTAAAAATTTGATTCAAATTTGAAAAAAAATTTAATCGGAAATAATTATTCAAAAAAATGAATTTTTTTAAAGAAATGGAAAATGATTTTTCTAAAAATTGCGAACAAAAAATTTTTAATCGAGAATAATTTTTAAAAAAATTGGAAGTAATTTCTTTAAATTAATTAAATAAACATTTTTTAAAAATTCAGAATAATTTTAAAAAAATTTTTAAAAAAAATTCAAGAAAATGTAGAACAATTTTTCGAAAATTTTTAAATAATTTTTAAAGATTGAAAAAATATTTTTCGAAGAAACTACGGTGGAATCAATATTTGTTTTCGAAATTCCGATGGATTTTTGTCGATTTTTTTTCAATGGAATCCCATGAAAATTGGACAAAAATTGAATTTTTCGAGAGAAAAATTTTAAAATTGAAAAATTGAAAAAAAAATCGTGTCGGGACTCAAAATACCACTTTTGAATCTCAATTTTTGCATTCTTCCAACCAGGAGTGAATAATAAAAAAAATAAAAATTACTCTCGAAAATAAAAATAAAAAATCATTTTTTCAATTTTTCCTAATTTTTTTTTGTCTCTTACATTCTCAAAAACGAATAATATTTATAAAGCTTTGTTTAAAATCAATATTTCCAGTCCCAAAACACCCCGTGCGCCGCGCAGCAACAACAGACGAACAACGGGCGGAGCAGTGACCCGAGCACAACGAAAACCGGTTGTCGAAGATGACGAAATGGAAGAAATGGACGAAGAGGCGAGCAACACTTCTGGAGGAAAAAGCGGTTCGAAGGCGCCGAGTGACAATGATAACGATAGCACTTCACCGCAAGAAGCTCAAGACGCCGAGGACGATTCATCTGGAGCGGCGGAAGATGAGGACGAGGAGATGCCGACGGCGGCAAGGGATGAGCCAATGTCGCCGAAGACGTTGATCGAGAAACCCGTCATTTTGTCGCCGAAAGTGCTGATTCAACGGCCGGATTTCACCCAGGCGCTGAGAAATCAGGTGAGCGGGCATTTTTTGGATTTTTTTGAATTTTTTGAAGTTAAAATTGAATTTTAAAAAAATATTTTGATTTTTGGTGGAATTAGAAGTAAAAAAACGAGAAATTTACTTTTGAAAAATGTGAAAAAAAATTCCGGGAATGTATTTTTATTTTTATTTTTTTGGTTTCTTTTTTTTCAATTTTATTTATTAACCGAAAAAAAAATAATTTTTGGACAAAAGAAATTTCAAAAAAAAAATAATTTTTTCCACATTTTAAAATTTCTAAAAAATATTTTTTTTTTGAAATCTTCCGAAATTCAAATTAAATTTTTTTTGTTGAAATTTTGAAATTTTTACAGTATTTCTGAATATGTGAAGACTTGAAAAATTCAAAAACTATTTTAAAATGGGACTTTGAAAATTTTAAATATGAGAAAAAAAATGTATTTCAATATTTATATGAATTGATTTTTTTTCTGAAAAATTTTGAAAATTTAAATAATTAAAAAAAATTCAATTTTTCGCGTTTTTTGGAAAATTTCAAAATAATTTAAAAAAGGTTTTTTTTTAATTTCGGAATAAAAAACATTTTTCAAAATTTTTTGTGAAATTTAATTTTTTTTTCCTTATGTTTCTGAAATTTTTGTGTTTTTTTTTGGAAAATTCTCAATTTTTTAAAATATTAGAAATTAGACTTTTCAACAAAAAAAATTGATAAAATTTATTTTCCCATTTTTCCGAAATTTTTTCTTATTTTTTTCGAATTTCAAATTTTAATTTCCCAATTTTTTTTCCGTTCAATTCAAAAACAATAACTCTTTTTTTTAAATTTTCATATGCAAATGACGAGCACCCACAAATCCCATTTGACATTTGCGTGGCATGAATATACTTGCTGTAATCATCGTAAAGTGTGTGTGTGTGTGCAGAAAAAATGACATTTTCCATCTCTAGAAAATGCATTAAACATTACAACGGACAGTAATGCACTGTGTGTGCGTGTAGGGGTGAATCATGGTTTTTGTGTTAAAAATGAAAAAAAATTTAAAAAAAGTTTATAAAAAATTGAATGAAAAAATTGAAAAAAAAACCAATAAAAATTGGTAGAAAAAAAATTAAAAATTGGCAATAAAAATTTGGTAAATAAATAAAATTTGAAAAATTGTTTTTGTTATGAATTTTTGCGAATTTTTCTAACAATAAGAATCCTCCCGAAGGAATTGGCTCTTGCTTCAATTTGATCGTTTGAACTGAACTTGGCCAAAATTGAAAAAAAAAAACAATTAATTGGCTGCGTACCTACGTTCCTTGCCTGAGTTAGGCTGAGTATTCAATGCGGACATGTGAAAGAAAGCGAGACATTTCGCAACTGTAACGTTTTGCAACCAATTCTTAAATTTAAAAAAGTTTCCGTCGATAAAATCGTTCTGAATTGAATTGAATTGAATTTTATTTATATTTACCTTCCATATTCTTCGGATTTAATTCCAAAACCTTTTCCGAGCGATTTTTTCGACGGACATTTTTTGAAACTTAAGAATCGGTTGCGAAACGTTACAGTTGCAAAATATCTCG